>JAMKCH010058844.1:0-52150 GCA_023653785.1 Ophioderma brevispina | reverse complement strand
TCTTGGTGACAAGTCACGTAGCCGCCACGGCAGCGAGATTTTTCCATTTGCGGACCACTTCATTGGTCGGCTAAATCACTCGCTAGATCTACTAAGGCGTACCTTGGGTGGAAAAAACTAAGTTCCGAGTTCAGAAAAAAAACTAAGTTCCCAGAGCGTCCGCTTCCTTGGTCTTCACTTCTGGAAGTGGGCCGTTGGACTTTTGAGGAGCGGTCTCGCTGAGAATCTAGTTCAAAAAGTCAGGGTTATGGGGCGCCCTACTCGAAATCGCAATCGTCAGGTTCCATCAACGGGATATTTTCCGAATAGGGAGTTAGGTACGTAAGGGATAATTTTTTTTTTTTTCTTTTTATTTATATGTATTTATTTCTTTCTTTTATTCCTTTTTATTTTTGTAATATTTTGTAAGCTTCATTTCATATTTTGGGTATATTTTTTCCCTTATGCCATAATGTTTTGTAGAGTATTTCTTGGTTTCTTTTATGTCTCCTTTCTCATCCTTCCCCTTCTCTGTTCGTTTTTCTTCTTTCCTTTCGTTTCCTCCTTTTTCTTTTTTATCATCCCTTGCTTTCCACCTTCTTTCTTTTGTCTGTTTTTCCTTTTTTTTTCTCTCTCTGTCTTCGTTCTCTCATCAGGCTCTTTTCCCTACTTTCTCCTTTCCTGTTTCTTCTACTTTCTCCTTCATTTTTACTTTTCCTTCTGCTCATCTCTTCTCCTTACCTTACCGCAGTACTCTTGTGTGGTGACCTCACGGGGCAATTTCCTGCGCCGTTCGCCGTGCTACCACAGCGCCCTCGCCATACGCTCCGAGCAGACGCGTACTCAATCCTTCACCTGCGCTTCTCAAGCTGTTCCACGCATGTTGTCCCATTAGGTCACCTCCTTCACGCATTCACCACTGACAAAGGCCTATGGCCGAAATATTGTGGAATTTCTTGTGGAATAAATTATGGTGGTTTATTCCATTTAATATATTTGGACTTTTCTCGCCTTATAATACTCAACCTAACGCAGCCTCACCTTAATAACTATATATATACTATTAAATATATAATATATATATTATATATATATATATATATATATATCAATATTATATATATATATATATATATTGATCAGTTTATGGTATGATTTGATGTTATTGACTTCTGACCTATTTGACCACTTCACATGATAACTTAACCATAGCAGATTGTGATTGTTTTTTTCCTTTGCCATTTCTTATTCTATTAAGCACATTGCTTCAACTGCTTTTTTACCAAAGTCGTGACGAACTTTTTAATTCTTTAACCTATAACAATTTGAAAAAGAATTATTTTGTATGATAGTTTAAAAATTATAATCTTCTAAGATTTTAATTTGTAGTCTTCTCAAAGGGGGTGGCATTTTTTTGTGATGTCTTTAGTATTCTCTATATTTCAATATCTCGCATGCATATCTATTCATCTGAGCTGGGTTAATAAGTCAATATTTAACACCGCAATTTATGTTTCACTATTTATCTATATAATTTAGTATCGTTACTCTTTCAATAATTTCTTCAGGTGGAAGCAAGAGAGCAGTCGTACTTCCACGGTGGTATTCACGCTCGGAAGGATTACCCCTGACAACAGTCATGTACTTAGCTAGATACGTAGAAGACCAAACTAGGAGACACATAAACAGTTTAACACTTAAGTGCCCAAGCTACAAAACATCCCGTTAGTGCCCCAGGGGGTTTCTAGGAACCCAAGACCAGATAACATTTTCCCATTTGAGTTTGATCATGAAACTAACACAACTAAATTGGGGTCACGTAAGAACCACAGTACTGATAAAAAATGAAAATCGGAATTTTGATCTTTGACCTAAAGCCAATTGAAATTGTCAACCTCCGAAAAAAGTGGTTCGATATTTCAATCCTTACAAGTTCGTTTATAAATTTTTATCCAAAAATGATTATATCATTCTAAGACTAACCAATCAATAATTATAAATCACAATATTGCCAAATTTATACCATCTGTATTTTTCTCAAAATGTTCAATCCTTGATCTTCCCCGTAGTCTGACATAGTTAATTAAGACCACGGCCATCAACAAATTAAGATTGAGGTTATCAGCATATAAAAGGTATTTGATTAAGTATTATTAATTAGTAATTAATTGTCATATTAAAAAAAAAAAAAAAAATCCCAGATTTAATTACTTATTTTTTATTATGAAATTATCTTGGACTTGTTACTAACCATTGGTACCCAAGGGGGTTTCCTAGAGACCCAACTAAATATGCTAATGAAGCCGTGGTCGGATTAATTATACTCCTTGAAACAATTCACATTGCGTAACCGAAAATCAAAAAATATTATTTGGATCCATGGACAACCTCACCAGCCTCCCCCCCCCCCCCCATGGTGGTTTGAAACCAAGAAAGTAAAGGAAAAAAATCGATACGAAAAAAAATAAATAAAACACAAGAGAAGCAGCATTCAAAGTCCTACCACCAACAAAACAACAACAAACAGACAAAAAGTTCTTAAGTTATTAAAGGGGTGGACCTAAATTTTAGTATATAAAGTCTTCATTCTGATCGCTTGCCACCAATACACATCTGTAAAGTTTACGCCGATAATTAAACATTTTCTTTCTATGAAAGTTAAAGTGTGATCTTGTAAGGCCCTATAGAATACTTGAAAACAAATCATATTGGTCGATCAAATGGGTATTTTGCCGCGAATTAACATCCAAACAAGCACAAAACACGAGATTTCTTCAACACTAAACATATTTAATCACTCCGCTACAATCCCACGAGACGAGGTATTTAGGCCATCGCGGCCATGGACCGATTTTGGACGGATTGAAACTGACGATTTTGCCAAATTTATTGACAACAATCGTTCAAAAACACTAATCAAGTGAGTCAAAAAAAAAAGCCAGTATTATAAAAATATGTAATCGAAATTTCTAGTGTAATTATTAATTGTGTTTGGGCATGGATGGTAATGTAAGATGAGGTTCGGGTTTCTAAACACATGCATTCTTGCAATACAATTTCGCACTGGTTGTTACCTGAATTTATAGTGAAAAATTACTAAATGAACAGGACTCATCACAATCTTGCAATTAAGTTACTTTTTGTCCACTATAAATTCAAGTGAACTCCAGTGCACAAAATTGTATGGATGAAAAGCTTAGGAGAAGAACACTTCTCTTGGTAATAGTTGTCTGCTTACATATCGTAAGTGCTTTACATTCTTCTCTCTCGGTAGTGTGTTGAAGGACGAGCTGTGCAAGTGATATGCTTAATAAATTTGAACTTGTTAAATTTCCATGTTATGAATCCGGACGGCTATGCATACACCTGGAGCAATGTAAGTATAATGCAAAGAAAATGTAAGCTATAACACCATGTTTAAAGAGCGCCCCAACTTTTCCCAAAAATTATTTTTTACACGGTTGTATTGGAAACTAGCTATTAAACTATACCTGTGAATGGTAAGCTCGAAATGTATGTGTGTCGCAAACGAAGGAATTTTTAGTTAGAATAAATCTTCCGATACTATTCAACGGGCAGGATGGAACCACCTTCCAGTAGAAAAATTGCCAGAAAAATAGCGCATGTACGTGTCTATTGCTTATCATTGTTGTTGTATTGGTTCAAGCAAGGTTAGTTAGAGGTCAATTTCTTGAGGTGGCATTATTTCATTATGGACGGAAATGAACTTAGCATTTCCAGCTCTGCCATTAACTACTTCGGGGATCCCACTTCTAATTACAAACTACGCATTTTTTAGCATTCTAGTTCGCAGGTATAGTTTCTAGACAATTACCAACATAACTGGCAAAAATATCAAATTTGGGAAAATTGGGGAAGCTCTTGAAAAAATGCGCTATTAAAATTTCCTTAAGAGGTAACTAAAATGCATGTTTACGGTTTTGACCATTAATTATCTTTTCCATTTTCGTATCTGTTGTCGCTTTCGTGTTCTCACTCTCTTTTGTTGTTGTTGTTGTTGCAAAGCTCTTTCTAATAACGATTTAAAGAGCCCTTTGTGCGCCCCTTGTTAATTACGGCACAATTTCTGAGTCGTATCTGAATGTGTTTACCGGTACACCCCTAAAAACCTGACTCCAAATTTGCGATATCAATGTTTTTAGAGTAGCGATACAACTGCGTACATTTACATTTAACATCCATGTGTTGTTCTAGGCTGAAGTGAGCTGAATGAACAATGTTGAAATATGTCGTCATGGGAGCGCAAGAAAATCTTAATCTTATCTTCTATTTCATTTTTAAACAGAAAATTCATTTTCCCATTCCCTATACACTATGCATTTTACCAATTAACTAAAGTGGATACGACTTTGTTGGTTGCACAGAACTTGAAATTTTTGCTGATACAAGTACAATTTCAGGTATAGGTGAACTAGGCTAATAAACTACTAATATACCGACACTAATGCAATGGAATTTATTTTTGTGTTAATCTGCTACAAATGGGTCATAGAATGAGATATTATACAAGTCATCAACTTGGAATCAAAGTGGTGGACCTACGCAAAACAAGTGTAAATTTTGGCGGTCGGTCAAAAATAAAAGCGTTAGAATTGAGTTTATGAACACCTCGTTATTTATCAGGTTATGCCATAATCTGTAGAAACTCTAGGTGTAATTTGCTATAAAGGGGGGGGCAAAAGGGTTGAAGGTTATCCTGGTGCGAAATTTTAATGCGCTCCCCGATTTTGTCGGAACTGGTGGCAAATTATTCGTTTGTCATCTTGAACTAAGATTTTTTTTCTTAATCCCTATGTGACTTCTTTAGTGTTTATGTGTGTCTATGTCTTTATGTCTATTGTATAGGAGTGATAGAATTTATCTCACGTATTCTTAATAAATATTTAAAATAATTACTTAAAAGTTCGAGACGTGTCCATCGCTTTCTTCGGATAGCTCAGACCATAATATTTACATATACGACATCACATTGTTGGCTTTGTTTAAATAACCATTTAGTTTCTCCAAGCAGGACAGAAGGATTTTTGAATCCTTTCCTGGAAATTACCAGTGCACACAAGTGGTAAAAAAACATTTGCTCTTGGCCGGATTCGAACCGGCTAACCTCCTATTACCTGGGGTGAATATACCCAATAGAGATCGGAAGCAAAGCTGTAGGCCATTGTTAACAGCTCGAGCGTAATCGAACCGGGTCTGTTTCGGCTTGGCCGCAAGGTCGCGCTGTGAGCGCCTTAAGTTTCTGTGAGCGCCTTAAGGTTTTTTCTGTGATCGGATATTCTGTAAATAGGCAATGTTGTGCTTCAATTCATGACTTAACATGAATTTAAATTGTTTGCTTAGGACCACTCACATTAACTTATGGGTTTGGCGATGTCATCAATAACTTCATTTTAATAAGACTAGGCCAACATTTCAAATCAATAAAATACCAATTCATCCATTCTGAGTTTGAGATATAAACTGACCCATTTTTTTTTTAAATTTTTTGTGATATTGGAAAGAGAAAATATGCATTTTAATTAAAGGTGCGTGCTCCGATCGCCTGTGGGAACTCCCTGATTTACCCGAAGTAGCACCGATTTTTCTATCAGATGAAATGCCGTACTTTTTCTCATTGTCTCCTGAAAATTGGAGCCCTCCAAATTTTCCTTTCATTCCCAAGAATTAAACAAAAATCACCGCCGTATTTACGGTTACATCATCTTAGCACGTATTGAATTGGCTCGCAATATGCAATATTGCTTCTACCATCAAACCGTAAGTTTTGTTTCACACTACACGGTACTTGGTGCCGGCGTATATGCAATGTCAGCTCTCATCTCAGGTTTGAGGAGAACCAATAAGACAGAATCGGACAAGCACCTTTAATCAGTATTGTTTGAAAGATATCCAAGGATGTCATCAATACAATTGCAGTTTGAGCCAATCTACTATAGTAGACAATGGAGTGTACAAATTGGGTCTTTTAAAGTATTACATTAGTAGGGTTATAATCGAGAATTCCATTCTAGACGTATGGGAAGAGTTTTGAAGATGTTTTTTCTATTTTGAAGGGTGCGGAATCGGAATTTTGTTGGGTCAAACCTCTGGGAAATGTGGGGAACTTGTAAACTAGGGGGTAAATTTTGTCAGGGGTAAATTTGAAGCAATTGTGTTTAAATGTACCGCAATGTATTTGCCTCATTCTAGGATTAAAAAATGTATATTTTGTCCAGGTTTCGTCGCTTTATATAAACCGGTACACAGCCCTATTACGGTCCAATGTCATCCTTGGTAAACGTTTCCCAGTGCTCCGATTTCGTTGAACTGGTGTCAAATTGTTCGTCTTGCCTTAATTACCACGTTTGGCATTTGGTTCGTCGTAATGCATAGAGCAAAATGTACAGGCCTCTCTACCGGGGTCCTAAACTTGACCTCAAATTGTAATTTCATTAGCTGCCATAAAGATTGAATTGAATTGAATTTTCTTTTCGTGCTTCAGTATGAACCAGGGCAATAATTTGACACCGATTTCAACAAAATCTAAGCACTGGATTTTTTTTGCCCCAGAATGACCTTGAACCTTATCAGGGCTGTAGCCGTAACTAAAGGTCGGAACCTCTACAAACTATACCTTTTTTTATTTTTAATCATATACGAGACAAATACATTGTGTACATTTAAACACAATTTGACCTGATTTTAAATTTACCCCCCGTACAAATTTTACCCCCTTATTTTGCAAAGTTCCCACATTTCCTAGAAGTTGGACCCAAAAATTCGATTCAGCATCCTTCCAACTAATAAAACATCTTCAGCCTTCGTCCCAAACTTTCTAGAATGGGATTCTCGGTCATAACCCTTAACATAGGTCTTATATGTAACAGTCTTGAGGCACGAAATGTTGACAAACAACAACCCGCACGTGTGAGCATCATTTAATCACTTAATTTTATATGAATCTCGGACCCATGGTCGTACCGGTTTTACTTTAAAATGCATTAGTTTTCTTTTGTTGTGTAACTTTTGCATTTATTTCGGATTGCGATCACTTTTCTGGGCCTTATGTAATTGATTGATTGATCGATTGATAATTGTGATTGATTGGTTGATTGATTGATATGTGATTGATTAATCGATTGATTGATTGACTTGATTACTGATTGATTGATTGATTGAATAATGCTCCTCTTATCTGAAAAGTAACCTTTTGGGTTGTCTTATTGGGTGATCCTAGCATCTTTTATATTTCCATTATGAAACTATTATGTATTTTTCGTCCTTGTTGAATAAATTGAATCTTGATTTAAAATCTTGACAATGTGATACAATGGTAATGGTTGCAGGCGGCATCTTTGTCGTTGCACGTGTGTGATATTACTTCCATGGACAGTCGTCCACTTCTAGCAAAGTTTTTTTTTTTATGAACTTGAAGTGGATGTTGTAATTTGTGGATCGTATGGGGAGAGACCCGTAGCCAAACTCTGGATTCCTTCTGCGTTGGAAAACTGACCCGAAACAGGAACTTCCGACAGGATGGGCGGCGGTGGTAGCCAATATATTTGGGGAATATGGGGTATAAATTAGAGTCAGCCACGGTCCCCAAAGCGTCCCTTGCGATGGTAAAGGTCTGTTTTATCTGTAAATTTTCCAACGATTTGTATTGATTGACCGCAAAACCATATTAAAACGCAAACTATTTAAACACACCGAAAGTGTTCACAAATATGTGTACATGAAACATTGTACATTGGTTGAAACTTTAGTTTGCCTCAAATACGGATTAAAAACTTACCCCTAAAGTATTCTACTTCTTCAAATGGGGAAAAAAACTTTGATATGTGGTTCCTAAAAAGTTTTCCCGATTAAAATTATGTAGTTACGTTCCTGTTAGCAAGTAGCCTCCTACGAGCGCGTCCACATTAAACATCACTGGTCATAGGCACACGAACTTCTTTACAATATCGTTAGATCATATTGACAAGCGCGCACTGCTTAATATAATTAACTTAGTTGGGTCGCTTGTATAGCGCTAATACCAAAGCACACAATCTTGGCCTTGCCAAATCTCAAAATTAAGTTCATTCTCATTGTTCATAAATAATTTCCGTAGCACATTAGTAATTTGTGTTGCAGTAGATCGAAGTCCATATTAGCAAAAATGTCCGTGTTTAGTTCTGACATCGTCTTAATAATCTTGACAGTCTCAATATGCACAATTCAAACCACAGTTCTCAAACATTTCAAGCCATGACCTGTTCCCTTATCGTTTTGCTAGTTTCGATATTCCCTATTTCTATCACTTCCCACGAGCTATCGGAACCTCGGTCACAGACGACATGGTTCTTCCTCTGACTGTACATGCACAACCACGTGCAGTAATTGGTTGGAATAGATCACACGACAAGCAACATGCAAGGTGTGACGTCGTAATTATCACATCGTGGCTCGCTTTGTTGGTGGTTTGAGGCTTCTTGCGTGTGTATCGCAATGGAGAAGCGGTGTCCGGCGGTAAACCTAGACTCCTTCATAAATATGGTGAGTGTCCGGTAAAGTGTGTTTGTGCAAGGGGACCTAAAATCATCTTAATGATAAAATGTCGATGGTACACTATGTGACAACAATCGGGACCCTAATCATATTTCACTTCACATTTCAACAACTATTTTCGTCTACACATTTTGTCGGCTGCATCAAATACTGTTCTATCTCATATTTTTGAATTTTTTGAGAAAATTCGGTAGTGTTAATATGACGTGATACTCTTCATAAATTACAGAGTTTAGACTTGGGCTTACTAATAAATGAGATATTAATTAGCAAATGTGATCTATGTGCATTTAATTCAAATTTATTTTCAAACAGCGCATTTCAATATATGTGATGCGCTAAAAATAACGTACGTGCGTACTTTAACACAGCGATGAATACTTTACATATACCGGCTTATCTGGGTTCGATATAAGAAATCGATTTTAGATGCATATATCTTCATAATACCGATCTAGATAAATCTGCTGAGCTATTGAATAGAAACTATGCGCACTGATACGACAATTGCGCCTTTTTTTTTTTATAACACGGTGATGAATACGTAACATACTGTCTATCGGGTTCTATCTCAGGACATCTTTGGAAAAACAAAAAATCTTCGTCACATACTGATCTATAAGTTTGCAGTCATATTAAACAGTGTTGGCTATATAACCAGCATTTATTTTTCACTGAATTAAAACTCAAGAGGGTTTTCTTGATGATAATTTTCCTTTTGCCTGGTCGTAAATGAACGTATCGTTATTTCGAGCTATTGACGAAAGGGAAATTTCAATTGTGGTTTTTCTCTAAACACGTATTTTGTTTGTGCATAGATCATTCATTGATAAGCCGACAAGATCTTTTGAACTGGATACCTTCTGACGGGGGCCATGCCCTACGATTTAGAACTATCACCTTTGATAGGTATTCAATGTAGTTGATTATGGAATTGGATTAATAGTTCCTATTAATCCCTGTAGATAACAAAATAATGTTTATTTGATCTTTTGGAACACATATGTGTAAATCAAGTTTGTCGACATTTGGATAATACTCACGCCAAGGATTGAGCATTCCTATATTACCTCGTATGCTAACCCCGTGTCGATAAGATAATTAGCCTATTTTAACACTTTATGCCAAAACTAAAAACAAAATCCTCTCGTTGGTGCCCAAGAGGATCCTAGATAAAAAATACCCACCGCGAGATAACCCATAACTAACACAATAAATTGGGGTCAAGTAAGAACCACATACCGAAAACATAATCAAGAGCTGAACTTTGACCTTTGACCTAGGGTCAAATTATACCATTTTTATTTTTCTCGTAAAGTTTGAATTCAACTTGGATTTCTAATCGACTTACACGTTGATGACCACAATCATGACAAAACTAATATAAAATGCATTAGCATATAAATAAGTTATTTGATTTTACGTATTAATAAATCAGACGGATAAAAATAACTCCTGACAAATCGCGACCAAAATAAATGTGGTGTACATGGAACCCCCGTTTATGGGCACATTAAGTGTTCGCATGATAATGTAGTGTAATCAGGTTGGTACAAGGTGTTACGCAACTACTACATTTATGAAATTTGGATCCCCTTGGAGTACTCGATAATTGGGTAAGGGTCTAGTTCACTCCACGACAGTACTATTTGTTGGCCGAGTTAACCACATTATTTCCGTAGATTTTAATTCCCACATACAGGTGGAGTTCAAGCGGCAACCCATGTTCTGAACCTACTGGTTTCTTCAGCCTTTTCAGAGTCTGAGACTGCGGCTCTGCGGGATTTCGTACCAGGGTTGGAGGCGGTAGTGGTGTTGCTATGTACAGCGACTACATGCGTACAGTCAATTTTGGTTGACACTTACGGATACCCACTTCAAAACCTGCAACTATAATCAGCAAGTAAGTAACTAGAAAAAAAACGCCATGGGAAATATGTTTATCCCCTCACAAACACACACACACGCATTGTTAGAATTCCTGCAATGTTATTGCAGTAGATAGTCTTTCTTTCAGACATCTTTTAAAACTACTTAAGATTAGCCTGTTAGTTTCACTTTAAGGCCTGCCGAGACAATGGATGGAAATGTTCTTGGCTGAAAGTTAAATCCACGTGACTGCGAATTATGGATCAACTACAATAATATCACGTCGTCATCGCATACCGACCTTACTTGATTTTAAAGAATCCCAGAAAATGTTCTCAATCCTTTTCAAGGTCACCCTTGTGTATGACTAGGTGCTTTCTTATAATCCCCCAGACATTGAAGATCCCGTTGTATAGAGGTCTTTTCACCTCACTCATGCATACCCTAAACAAAAGGTATTAGTTTTCCCGTAGTATTCGTCATCAGATCACTTTATACCCGACTTCAAATTACTTTACTTTTTCAAAGTGTGACACATACTTTCTGCATACATATCCAACATGCATGTCGTTCTTTAGATATAGAAGTCCTCCAGAAAATTTTTGAATGGACTTGTCTCCCGGCAAGATGCCGCTAATCCGAAGGTGGAAGCCTCTATTCACGTTCTGGGTGAATAAAGACCATGGCTTTTTCATGCACCATGTCCGCCGAGTTTCCGATATTTGAAATGCAAAAGTTAGAAAAAGATACCATTATTTCAGGAATCTCTTACCAAGGATAAACCCGAGGTTTATTCATATTGTTTAAGTGTAAAACATATCACATGAAAGTGTGCATGTATGGGGGTGGTGGGTGTGGTTTGGTGTGAGTGTGTGTGTATGTGTGTGATGTGCCGCGCGTGCGTGCGTGGAGTGTGTTTGTGTGGTGTGTTTGGTGGTTTATTGATTTGTTTGATAATTGTATTTTAGTTAGTGAGTGAGTGTGAGAGGGTTTCTTTGATGCAATGTACACTTGAGTTTGTGTGTGCAAGCGCGTGTGTGTGCGAGCGTGGTGTATTGCAAGCTGATCTAACCCTCGTCTACCGGAGCCATTTTTTTGTAACAACACTCCCGAGGGAGTAGTTACCAACCCCCCCCCCGTTATTTTTTCGTTACTGAACATCGATTACCGTACATGGGTACCAAAGGATATCTTAGAGTGTCTTCGTTTCCATGGTAATAAACTAATTTACCAACATCTCCCATTATTGCGGTAACTATGACGTCATATTTTAAGGAAAGTACGAAAATACTGAATATAAGGTGGAAAATTAATATTTCGCAATTTTAGGACTCAGACCACCTACTATAGAAACTAACAGCTCCCCTTATATAAAAACTATTTATTTCTTATCAAATAGAGTCAAACCGCATGAAAATCTGATATGCTAACTCCCTTTTTAGTGAACAATCGAATTTTTCTCCTATACTGCGTGTGTGTGTGTGTCTATCGAAATTTAGTTTTTGGCTGAGAGGCGAATTTAATGACGTCATTGTGACGTCATGCTAGGCATGTTAAACTCATTTGCAAAGTCCATTAGCAATAAAGGACCATAGCTATCTCTTGGTACCAAACTCAAGTATCTGTGATAGTCCTGGTTATGCTAGGCATGTTGTTACTTCTCTCCCGAAGGGGTGAGTGATTGCCACCCCCTCCACCCCTCGACCTCCTTTGGATCCACCCTGTATCTTACCTATACCCCGGGAATGAAAAGGAGCGGAAAATGTCAATGACAATTATAGTGAATAATTTGGCACAAAAAAAAGGGTTGTTTTTTTAAGCAGCCGGGGAACAAACTGAAGGGGGAGTGGTAACCACCCCCCCCCCCCCCACTTCGTAGACAGGTTAACCACAAAGCCGATAAACCATGTTTGTCCCCTTTTGTCAGGGAATGTAAATTAAATTTTCGAGGTTTTGTAATGTTATTATTTTCTTCGATTTCTTGGTGTTGTAGTACGCCGGTGCTCAGCTGCCAGTAATGCTTTGACAGCCGTACATGGAACGAGGTACACGTACGGTAGTATCATCGATGTCATCTGTAAGTGTCTTTATTTATATTTTACACTGTGACATATTTAAACCTGTCGCTTTCTGAGCAGCATAGAAATCTGACATTAGTCTACAGAGATTGGAAGCAAGTGTTTGTACATCCTCCATTTTTAGTTAATCAAATTATTTCTATTTCTTCCTCGGTCCTACAAGTGAATTAAAAATGTGCAAGGATTAAAGATGATCTTGACCTTAATGCAGTCACTATGTTATAGATTTTGTTGTTTTTATAAAACACATCTAATATACTTTCATGTGTTGAAAAAAATGAAATCGACTGAAAAATACACCAGATTCCTATGGATTTACACACATTAAACTTGTGTTTGCGAGAACGTACAATGTACAATATCATGATGCCTTTGTCAACTTAGTGTTACATTTTCTTGATTATTTCAAATACGGATTAATAAATGAATCTATTAATACCAATGTGCCAACTGATATGACAAATCCAAACACCAATTCACCTGTTGCAGAGCAAGAAAACAAGATCTTCCCATTGTTTAGGATATTGCCAAGATTTTTGTCCCTTATTGGTGTATCTTGTATCTATACCTTGATTACAGTAGTGTTGAAAACCCTTTTTATTTACACATCAGGATTAGTTGGGTGAGATTTTGTGTGAACATTTGCTATGCCAGTTCCACAATAAATTACAGTTACATTGATCATTGCGATTGAACTCTCACTTCATAACTTTCATAATGCTATAAACCTTATATCGTACATTAACGTAATATCTTGCTTAACTGTATAAATCCCATTGAAATGGAGGAAAATAAGGTGTTTTTACAAAATTTGTCATATCTGGCTTGTTTCTCTCATTTGTTCAACACTTGGAAGTATATTAGATTTGCTTTTTTAAAACAACAACAAATATGATTCAGTGATTTTTATCAAGGTCAAGGTCATTTGCAATCCTTACACAGTTTTTTATTCACGTGGTATAGATGAGTTGACATCAATGTTTACAAAACAAGTTAACACCTGGTGTAATGACATGTTAGAGGTGCAAAGAATATCCCCATACAGTTACAGCATTCAATAGCCTTATCACACCTGATTGAGCGCGAATTTTAAAAGCACAAGCCCTGCAGGTTCTCACGCATACATACTGCCGGGCAGTGCTTTGTTCGTTGCCCGGCGTTGATGTCACATGTCACCACATCTATAGACCGTATTCAATATGACGTCAGCCACCAGACATGTTGGTGGACAAGATGCATACATTCCAGGACTACAATATACATTAAGCTGTCAATCGATCCATGTTTAGTGATTGCACAGGGATCATTGACAGGTGAAAGTATTGTAGTACTGGAATGCGTCTATCTTGTCCACCAACATGGCTGGCTATTGAATACGGTCTATAGCCATCACGGTTAAACTTTAATTCTTGAGTTCAAATTCCATGTCATCATCATAATATGTGCCATCTTGGAATCAAAGATTAGCCAGCATGGTTCTCCAGCTCTCACTTTTCTCTGCTTACCTTCTGGCTTTGCGTGTGATATACTCTACTTTTTGATGTCACACTCCACTTTCCTCTTTGTCGTCTTCTTGCCTTTGTGCCTTTATTACACATTGCATTATCCACGTCGCAACTATTTTGTATCATGTGCTTTATTCGATTAATGGAATAACGAACATGCTTTGGTAACTCTTACTGAGCTCATTTAACACACTGACAACATTTTTGTGATTTCTTTTCATGAATAGATCAAGCCTCTGAGTAAGCAGTGATTATTTTCTGGGTCAAGGTGTTCAGTACAGCTCGCTCTAGAAGGACGCGATACAGGCCGCTACGGGTTCCACTTCCCCGCAAGCCAAATCCAGCCGAGCGCTGAAGAAAACTGGGAAGCTCTAAGAGCCTGTCGTCGACCTATATATGCCATTAGGGGCAAGGATAAAAGAGAATAAACAGTTTGAGCAATAATTAGAGTGAACTGGCATTAAGATTTTAGATTTTAAAGATCTATATTATTCAAGCATTCCTTAGAACGGTCAAACACAACACATCTTCATCCTGAAAAACTTGTCTACAGATCCACACACACTCACTTATTGTTTTCCAACCAAAATGCCCAATGTAATATGAACACTTATGATCGTAAAATGCATCCAACGTGTTTTTGCAGTATAGATTCAAATCTAAGTTCCCATTTATTCCTAAATAAAATACTCTTCTGTTAATCCTTTGCAAAGCAATAAAAGCTAATTTATTATATCCCCGGCGTGGGCATGATTGTTTTGAAACGTGTGTTGTATTTCGATCACTGCCTCTACACATTGATAGCGGCCTGCCGCATCAGTTGAATGGTGCGAGTGAAACAACAGCGAAGTTGTGTTTTTGACCTCTACAATTGGCGGAAACAATGCATATATCTGCTGGTGCACATATTCCACAAAGATGTGCTATTGTTGACAAGTTGTATGCATTGTTTCCCGCCATATTGTATAGGTCAAAAAACCAACTTCCTAATGTTTTCAATCGGCGATTCATACCCCGCTATCCATGTGTAAGAGGTAGTGATTTCGATGAAAAAGGGCTGTTGAGAAACTCCGTCCTCAGCTCTATCTGGAGTTTTCTGGCCATGCCTTTGGCACAACTTAAAGACAATGGGCAAACCCTGTCAAACCGCTTTGCATTATGGGTTAAATAGACACTGGCACAAATAGTGAAACTGAAAAATATGCGCCCTCAAGATTTTTCAAAATTTTGATATTTTTCCATGGTGGTAAAGCGTTTATCACATTAGGCCCTCACATGAAAGTGATTAAGCCAAATCAGTCGTCCTATTGGTAACGAACAATTTATACTTGGAAATGTCAGCCAGAATGCACATTGATTGCCAGACGGGGGACCCGGGGGAAAAAAATGGCTTTTAACACAAGAAAGCAACGCACGCTGTACTGCGGTACGGTAAAAAAAAAAAAAAAGTACGTACTAGCCGTTTCTAAAATTGAAAAACGTAAATTGAAACCACTCGTTTGAAAATTCTCAAGGACTGGAATATACCGAAATGCATTGTGGGAAACAGGATGCGGCCCGTAGCGATTGCGTGTTCACTTTCACTTTGCCTGTGTTTGAGAGCCTGAAAGTACCCGACAAAAACGTTCATTTTTCTCGCTAGGTTCTATAGGTTCAGAACCAATTACGGTACATATTTCAACCAAACATAATCCGGACCCCTGAGGCAAAAACTCCTATATAGAACCCCTTCGTTTTCCGGAGTTATTTTTGAGATTTAGTTTCATTGATGCATTCGCTCAGACGGACTGGATCACGTTAATCCTCCTCTCGCGCATTATTAATTTATATAAGATTTTTCGGAAGTCTGTGACACAGACACACACTTTCCGCACCGCCGTACGCACGCTGTATTCAATTTTCCCACGGCTTGGGACCTGTTTGACCGCCCGGTCTGTGACTGAATATCAATGAGTACGAGTCCTATGATATTCTAATAATACACATTGGTGATTAAAGTATGGAAAACTTACAAGTTGGCCTACAAATACCTAGATGTCGTTATCCTCTTATTTTAAACGTCCTGTCTTTTTGAGTGTGTTATTTTTATCTAAACATCTATTATGCAAATGACCTAAACTATCATTTGAGAGCAAATTGAAGAAATTAATATGTTTTAAAATGTGCCAGTCCGCTTGAGTGCATTATTATGTAATACCCGTGCTAAGTTTGACTGATCATTGGATCCTAATACTGAAAGAGTATCCAGGTTAAATACGAAACGTAGTGCATCACACAGTTCGATTGGTGAGTGGTTCTGTAGGCAACATATTGTTAACCGTATAATAGTGTAAGGTTTTCAATACATACGTATTTGTACATGCACCGCGTTTTAAACCGGGGAACTTAGATAATGTTACTCTTACACCAGGGCGTACAGACTGACCTCCGGGGGGGGGGGGGGGGGTGGGGGGGGGGGGGGGGGGGGTTGGGGGGGGCAGACTCAAGAATTTCCGATTTTTTTTCAGGCACCAATTTTTTCGGCTCGGTATGCTCGCCGAGTACACCCAGCCTGGGCAACTTTCACACCCTTCCCTATTTTATTCTTCCTCTTCTTTTCCCTTCTTCCCTCTTCTTTTTTTCCCCTTTCTTCTCTTCTCTTTCCCTCCCTGCTTTTTCCTTTCTCTTTTTCCTTACTCACCCTTTTTTTCCTTCCCATTTTTTGGCTCCCGTTCCATTTCCCCCTGATTTTTGGTGTCCGTGGGGGCACTTGCCCCCGGCCCCACCATGGTTACGACGGTCCACTGCGCTTTTACTCTTAAATAAGAGTGATTTTTACATTTATTTAAAGGATTGCGGTTGAATTCGAACCTGCTTTATAAATCGATACCTTATCCACTACAAAAGCGTCGAGAGAGAATGTGGGAGGAGATTGATTTTAATCCTACATTAAGACACACGGTAGTGTGTCCACCAAGTTTTAAAAATAACAACTAAAAAACACCAAAAAACAGCCAAAAAGCATTAAAACAGCCATGATACAAACGACACACACCGTGAGTATATTAACAGAAACAAACCTCCCTTTGTTTTCCGCGGGTTTGACGAGAAATAGCACTAGGTGGCAATATCATCAATAATCACTTAACCGCTCGCAATATACAACCAAAGCATGTATTTCAACCCCCAAAAGTATATTGGACACATTTCATGTGCAACATATTGATAGGACAAACTGAAACGATGACTTAAAGTACTTTCTTCATTCAAGGCGGTCACTTATAAGGATTATTAGTGGCAAGTTCGAAACGTTTTACAAGTGGTCTCACAGACCTACAGCCCTTTATTACGAAATGGATAGTACCAAACTTAAATACATAATTTCCCTAGTTATCCTCATGATGTGCCTTGTTAGTGATAATTGAAGATATTCACTCTATGCAAAGAAATGAGACGTTTAAACGGATTCTTTTGTTTTTTCAACATCACTACTGAACCCTCACTTACTATCATATCTAACTATTTGCGTTAAAAAATGCTTAAGAGTCCTTCGTGGCCGAGCGTCTAAGCGTTGGAGGTAGATTTGGTTGTAACTTTTTTGGATAGTCTCTTGTTGTCTGTTCGATGGTCCGCCAGCCCGCCGACTTCAGCACCTTAAAGTTACACAGAGAAATCAGTTTGCTTTACTTACGGGTCACCTTGGCCATTAAAGTTTGTTGGAATGGAGTATAATTCATGCTATAGTTCAAACATTTCTAAATCTTCTTAATTATATTATGTATTTCGCAGTATTCAGTATTGGTCACGAATCAGGCCACAGCAAGGTTTTGGCATTTATGATTTTATATTAAAATGCATCTTCATAAAAATCACAAATGGGATGTTTTTAATATAAGATATATATCAAAAAGCTGTGTCCTTAGGAACGGAAGATGAAGCCACAATTTAAAATAATCAGTTGATTTTAAAATATTTAGAATCGAAAATACATAAGACAAACCAGTGAAACTTTATAAAGAAAACGAGCATTACAAATCTTGGAGAAAACGTCATGGCGAACAGATCTTTCAATCAACACTCTACTGTATTATGTGACAACATTCAGGACAAGAGATGAATCAGAAACGGAACGACGAGTTTAGAAAGTTTTTCAAACGGTTATTTGAAACGATATCAGTAGCAAAATAAGAAACTTAAACAAAACGTCTCACAGACCTACAGCTTATTACGACATTAATATTGGCGAAATTTAGTACAATTATTTTTAAAGGGGTGCGTATCGAGTCATGATTTGCCTGTGTTACTGCTAACGATTACAAAAAGTGGACTTGCATGCAGAATATTTGATTAGCGGATTACTTGTCTTGTTAAACATTACTGATCCGTCACGTACTAGCATATACACAAAAATCAAGTCTGTGTTCTGAAGCTGTACAGGGAGGTGGCTTTTCTTTCTGGGTTCTTTACGAACGCGGTGGTTGATCGGGCAGGAGGGTGGGTTTGTAAACAGTGAAAGTGTTCGTGAAGGGAATACTGAATGGCATCTTTCATAAAATTATAAGATTAGAGGAATTAGGCCAGGGGTATTTCCTTAGTTGTAATGGTAATAGAACTGATACTGGTCCGTGTTAAAATACGTCTTCTTAAGGAAAAGCAGTACTTCATTCTTTGCTTTCTTTTAAAGCGTAAAAATAAACAGTTAATTTATAACAATAAGGAATTTAAATACATTTCCCCAATTTTATGCCCTTTTTAATTCTATTCTTGTGAAAAAGGACTAAAATTGCAGAACCTACCTTAACAATCTGAATATCTCACTACCTGAAGGAGATAAAATTCGAAAAGCACTGGGCGTTCTAAGACTGGACGTTATCTGAATAAATATATATATATAATAGCAATTTTGATCATCCGCTGGACTTCAAGCTCTTCATATTTTATTCTCAAGTTAAAATCAAGCATAGACAAAACCGAACAATTACCTAATATACCGAGAACCAAAACAATCGACTTTGATACTTAATTATAAACCTTGTTCAATACTAATTTTAACTACTTATAATTAATAAATATATTCACCGTGATTATAAATATATTCACTAGTGGTTCAATATTCCCTAAAACACTTTTTGCTTTACTTAAATATTTAAAAAATATACACATCACGCCCATGTTGACAGCGATACAACATACAACTTATGTAATAATCACACACGCTCAACGAGGTGTATAACGTTCGCAGAAACAGACTTTCTTGGCCAATTGACCAACTTTTCACTTGCACTATCTATTTATTTAATCTTCACAAAAATAAAGAAATCTACCAAAAAAACTTGGCACCTTAAAAAACCCAAACCCAAATTTTTAAAAAGAGTACGAGCCATAGAAAGTTAATAAATCTAAAGATAGCACCACGTATACTCAATTGTCGAAGAAATGGTCCCATTTCGTCTACAATGCAAAAGAAAATGCTCCTGTCCCCTTCCCACCTATCACCTCCATACATCCTAAATATAAATTTATAGATTTCATAGAGGCGCCGATGTAATACCGAGTTCAAACAGTTGCTCTTCTTGTGGCAACCAGAGAGCGGAACCTTCCTTCGTCTTAGTACGCTTCCGTCCTACCAGATAGAGGCGGTCTCTGAATCTTGAAATAAGAACAATCTCCAACAATAAGAAATCAAGCAAGACAACAAACGAAACTAAGCATATCAACTTGAAACGTATTCAGTCAGAACAAGACGCCTTTACACAAGCAAATAGGAGTACTAATTCCAACCAGACTTGCCAGATCCCTTAAACAAAACACGTGCAGTTAATTGGAATTATTTAAATAACAATTGGGTCTAATGAAGATGGGTTCCTTTAATGAAATATGGACGTGCTCAACAAAAAGGAATTCGGAAAAAAAGAACGGAACCAAGTGTGCCAATGGGGCAGACGCACTTGAGTAGACTTGGTGCTATCTTTAGATTCATTAAAGTGACAGGAAAAACATTTACTTTTTTTAAAATTTGGTGTTTTTTACGTTGCCACGTTTTTTTTGGTAGTAAGATTTACGGAATAAAGCGATAATATCCATTATGGGCGCAGACCACTAAATAATCGCTCCATTGGAATACACTCGAAAAATACCACATCGCGCTCGCTGATTTGCCACCCCGCGTGACACTATTTTGAATGGTAATGAATACATTTTCCATTAGATCACACTAACACTTTTTTTTTCGAATAGTTGCAATTTTGATACATTCTACTAGTAGAGATATTAAGTCAAGGGCATATGAGCAGCGCCACCACTATTTTGAGCCGACGTGTACGCCTCATAGCCCTTGTCGAGCATTGCCGGAAGTCGAGGGCCTACGTTTCTACACAGAATCGAATTCCCAAATTTTGTGATAATCTCACCGATGGTCAAGCTATACTCTTTCACTTTATTATAATTAACACCTCAGTAGAACCGGTCCCGCAAAGGACTGCAACATAATCTCAAACATATGCTTTGTTATTTTACCGGAGACTACCTACCATCCCCCACACTGGAAGTTATTTAGTGTTTTGTTCCGCCCTTCCGAACACACTTAGATAAGGTTATTTTTGATTTTTTTTTCTTGATTTTTGACAAATTGGACCTTTTTAAAGAAAAGTGTCATTTTTTGCTTCCCCACGACATCATGACGGGAGTTATGGTCTCCAAGTAAACTGATATATATCTAAAATATCCATTTTTTGGGCATTTTGGCGCTCTTTACTGCGTTTTACCAAACGGAAACAGCTGTTAAAAAAAAACAACGTTTGTGGAACGAAGTAGATATGTTAGTTTCAAACATCTTTAAATTATCTCAAGAATGTAATAATACAGTGAACACATCACTTAAGTAAGGATTGCGTCAGTTCACTGACACCCCCACCACCCCGGTGCCCCCCGCCCGCATTGGCATGTCACTATAGCGCATGTATGACCCAGATTGCCGTGCAAATAATAGGGGTAGGGGTGGGAAAACTAGTCATTTTCGTCGAATCTTTAATGTGCAACATTTTTCTACTCTTTCTTTCATCTTAACATATTGTCATTAAAAGTCAAAAGTAACCTACAATGTTTGTTTCCTCCTTCTTGAAAAATACCCCTAGTATTAGGTTGAGTATTAATTACGAATGTTAAAACTCGACGCACAATTGCTTGGAGGCAAAAAATGAAGGGAAACGGGGTGTTTGACATCCCGCTTCCCCTAAAACAACAAAGCGACCTGGACTTTATAATTAAGTCTATCAATAGCCTGTTTAGTCATAAACCCCCCACCCCGCCATACTTGATTCAATGTATTCTTTGTTTCGCAGAGGTGTCAACAATTCCGTATCTCACTCAGGATTTGAGACAAATTGCAGTCCATAGCGAAACACGGCATAATGGCTCATTTTCATGAGCACCTTGTCTTCAAGAGCGATTTCCTTTGGTAAGTTACAAAAATTGGATTTTTTCAATGCGATTTGGTGAAATAATAAGTTTAATGTTCAAATCCTTACAAATTAAATAACTCGAGTCTTTGCAGACTCGAAATCGCAATTTATAGTGAAAATTGACACTCCGTATCGGGTTTAGAAGGTCGCACACCACTAAATAATTGCCTCCATTGAAATACACGCAAAAGACCACATCGCGCTCGCTGATATATTGCACCTCCCGGGTGACAATAATTTTGAATTAATTGGAATTCATTTCCATATGAACACGACTAAACTTTCGAATAAGTTTCAATTTTTGATATTCATTCTAGTAGAGATTTAAAGAAAAGGGCATTGAACAGCGCAACCCCAACAATTTTGAGCCGACGTTTACGCCTCATAGCCGCTTCCGACCAGGGGGGCCGAAGTCGAGGGCCTAGTTTTCCTACACAGAATCGAATTCCCCAATTTGTGTGATACTCTCACGATGGTCAGCTATAACTCTTTCACTTTTACTTAAATATAACACCCTCACTAGGAACCGGTCCCCAAAGGATTACAAAATAAATCTCAAACATGTTTTGGGGGTTAGTTTACCGGAACTACCTACCATTCCCCCACAACGTGGAGTGATTTAGCTACGACAAGCTGTAAATCCGGTACCTCACCCGTCATAGGAAAGATATATAGCGTCCCTCAGCAGGCCCATAAATACTGACCTTGCAAAGAGTACTGCGCCGAAATACCGCTATTGCCGAAACGGCCCGATTTTTCGGCAGATGACCTTGGGCCGTACGGCCAGGATATCTGCCGAAACGCCCGGTGTATGCGGCAATTTTTCATGCCGAAAATGCGGGCTACGTCATTACCCTGCCGAAACAATGGGTTATCCCAGTATTTCGGCACAGAGGGATCCTTATTACTGCGTGCGGTTTTTGGATGCAGGCTAAGTTCTTATGTTAATTGGCTGTACGGACATAGGATGACACGAAATAAAATGTTCAGGTGACTCAGCTCGTACGACAGGCTAATATTAGCTTTAAACTGACAATTTTAGGGCCGTTCATTTCAGGGGCCGGAGAAATTGAAACATGTGTTTGGAAAATTGCATAACCCCAATGTTAAGTTACATAACCCTCTACTGAATGAAATTTTTACACACCCATCCCACACACACAATTAGGTACATAATCATATGATTTACTGCTGATATTAAAGGGCCTATTAGAGAAATGTCCAGATGGGTGCTTGGTTTACTGAATAATAAATTTAACATCTCCATCAGAAAAAAAAAATAAAATCACATAACCCCAATTTGTCAATAGGTCTAATCCCCTATTAATGTTTGTACTCACCGGACCCTAATAACCAAACCCTAACATTAATCTTAACCCAATTCCATACATAGGAATTTACCGTAAGAATAGCCCTTATCCTATTCGTAAAAAAACCTATTGCATTAACTAGTTGTAGGCCCCTGTGTGCCCATCCCGGGGTGCCCATCCCTAAAACTAATCCATAAAACTAACCCTATAACCCCAACCCTAACAATAATCTTAACCCTATATAACCCCAACCCTAACAGTAATCCGTGTTGCAATCCTAATAGCCCTCCTAATCAATAAAGGGGACCTTTACAATGGGGTGGGAGCCATATGTAGGCCTATATCAATGCATATAACGTATACATTGTTTCCGAATTCGACAACCTTGCTAAACGAACGCGGGAACTCATCTTCATGTGGGTGCTTTTGGCTTTACAAGATCGTATTCACTTCTATTACATGCATGCTTGTTCCTAAATGCCAAAAGCCTGATTTTCAATGAGTTTCATTTTAGTATTTTCCATAAAATCACTAATAATGCGTAAACACGTGCTCTACACAACAACGGCACGTTATTTTCCACTTCCCTTCTCCTTTGCCGAATGCCCCGGTTTTTCGGCAGTTCTGATAGGAGGGAACTTCGGCACCTGGGTATTTCGGCACCCGGGTGTTTCGGCAGAACAAGAGTCTGCATTACCACGTTTCAATCGTATTTCAAAAGTATTGGTTGCTATTCAATTTGCTCGCAAATGATGTCTAGGCCATTGGAAGAATTGAGATATATTTTTTTTTAAATAGGGGCATCTTTAGAGGCTAAAGACATCCACGTAATTTGAAGGCTAACTTTAACACTTAAAACTGCATAAAGGGTTTGCACTTCCGTTATTGCATAAGGGGGTGGGGGTTTCGTACGGACCCATGCATTATATAACCACTTTCCTAAAGGATTTTGTAGATGAAATCCACCACATTTTAGAAGGCTTCAAAGACATCAACAATAAAGAAATAATAGCTAAAAAATTGTTCAGTAAGAAAACTAGGGGCAAAGCATTGATTTTTATTTTGAGTCAAAATGTGCGAAAAGACACTAATTCGTTTCTGCATATTCTAAGGCATTGCTTCACCTAGACTTGTGCTGATTGCTTATTTGGTGAAGAATGAACTATATTTACTATATCAAGCACAAACATAAATGTATCATGCCATTTTATATTTGTTAGGGTTACTAGTATTATTTATCATAGGTTTCTACAGTAAACCGCTAAACGATGTATATAAAATATTATGGCACCAATTGCCTATTATACTTTGCAAAAATGTTTTGATTAATTGTTTACTTTGTTTATGTCATTAGGTGTATGCATTATGAACATCAGAATCACAGTAACTCTATTAAGATTTTTCATTTTTGTCATGGGCACTTCCGTTAGGACATGGGGGTCCTAGGGATCCATGCTAATTAACGCAAAAATGACGCGATGGGTTCGATTTTTTTGCACCAATGCAAGCGCAAATAAAAGTTAGACAAATACAAAAAATATAAACCAAATATATTGCAGCGTTAAAACGCCGGCTTAAAAACAAAAAATGGGCCCCTAAGAGCCTCCCTTATGCAGTTAAGTGTTAATAGAAAACAAAATAACCCAGCCCTAATTAAAATAGTAATTAACAAGTAATTTTGCCCTCCGTATAGCCCACTCCTAATATCAAAACTAAAAAAATATATCACTAGCTTAAAGAATTTGGGATAATTTTGAAAAAAAAAATCTGATTTTCACCAAGGATGACCTTGAAATATTTAAGCATACTATTTTATAAAAAGATGACCTAGATATAGTAAACTATACGTTGTACATCAATAAACATTTTGTAAATATTCCCTTGTACCACATTTCCCCTCCCTATCTGAAAATGTTCAGGGTGCACACCATTTACGCTCCCATAGCATCTCTACTGCTGGGACACAGCGCCACCTATTCCGTATCCGCAACGCTAATTGACGGGCTATTCTTAGACATGCGCTACGTCATGGGACTCCCTAGCAGCCAAATGCTGTGTTAAAGGCTCTGCGAACAAGGAATGAATACCTTGGATATCGCGAAATCAACGAATCAGGTGGTCGATCTGATGTTAGAAACGGGCTCCTGACAAAAAAGACCCCTTAGCTCACTAGTTTTGTAAGCCTGGCGTGTGGCATGACTTGACAGCAGCAGTCGATAATTGAGCCAGCTGATAAGATAAGAAAAATGCTTGTACACTCTTAAATATTTTTACTCTTCTAGTGGTAAAATTTTAATCGTTTGGATGTTAAAAAGGGAACAACCCTTCCAGCTGATATGCCCCGGAACCTGGGCTAGAAGTGAACCAGATTGCATTTCCAATTAATATTCATGAAAAGCTTCAGCGTGACCTTGAAAAATCAGAAATCATTTTGGCTAAAAAGAGTCATTTCAAAGTTTGATTTGATTGTAATGTTAGACTCTCTTTAAAAATACCCTCACGCACCCCCTGAGACTTCCAATTTTTTTTTGAGATTTTTTGCACTGCTTTCCATTCGTTTCAAGGAATATATTGCTAACCTTTGGCAAAATCTGCCCAAAAACCCAAAAAGACAATGAAACCATATGGGCATCTCTACAAAAACTGATCGTGCTAGTCCAAGTATTTGGATCAAAGGGTCTATAGTCAACGTGTGCTAGTACTGAGCACGAGTAAGTCAGCGCTCGCTGTAGAATTTTCTTAGTGAGAAACCGTGAAATTCAAGCGGAACAGTCGGACGCAAAACCGTTCGATTTCGTATAAATTTCACCATTTTGGAGCCTTGGAATTATATTTTATAAATCGGAATAATCAGGGAACATAGGCAAACCACTGTTTTGCCGACCGAAATGTGTGAAATTGAGAGCCGGATCAGCAGAGCATATGATTACAATATTACTGCTGTGTGGAAACGGCCGTGTATGCCATGCATGCATGGCGGTATAGGCTTTTTGGAGTGTTTGTAATTGAGCTGTGTGGTGAATTTACGATCGCATTACAAGTGGCCGGCTTTGTAAATCAAATAACCCTGCATTGTGTAAGATTTGTAGTTTCGCTACTCATATACATCGATAGAGGAGACCCAGCTTTACACAGAAATCGACATGAAAAGGGGCCAGGACTTCCGAGAAGAAGGTAAAAAAATAATAAAAATAAATATGAAAAATACAGATTATCAATGTAATTAGCTGTAATTATGCACAAAGCAGCTATCGATTTTCCCAAGGGTATTAATCATAACTCCCACTGGTCCAGGCAAAGTGTTAAACTTTACTCAACCTGATAGACTAAAGCTTTTGTCCTCTAAAGTGTAAAATTTTAATCAACAGTGGAGTAAAATTTTAATCAACAGTGGAGTAAAATTTTAATCAACCCTGCTGATTAAAGGTTTAATCAACCCTACTGATTAAAAGTTTAATCAACCAGGAAGGGTTGTTCCCCTTTTACCACACAGCAGGGTAAACTTTAATCATTTACTGTTGAGTAAAAATTTCTCATCTGTTGAGTAAAAATTTACTCATCTATTGAGTAATACTTTTAATCAACAGCAGAGCAAAAAACATTTTACTCAACCAGTGTTGAGTAGGTTTACTCTGCATGGGGTCACTTTTTTTAAATTACCTGCAGGCAGTTCCTGTTGAAATAAAAATACCACATGAATGACATGCACAGACCACAGAGCAATTTGCAGTTGGAATCTTATTTATTGAACCTTTTATTGGATGCATTGTAAGAATGTATAACTCATATAAACAAAAGCTACAGTGTATAATGCATTTGACTTCACAAAACTCACCATATCCTAGACCAAAAGAATGGAAAGTGCAAAATCTATAGAGTGCCAGGGGGAAAATGCACATTATCCAAGATGGCAGCCAAGTAAACCTTGATATGCACTTTTTTGTTAGTTTTTATCTGGTTTAGTCTGAATTGTGAATGGTGTTTATATTTTGAGATCAACAAATCCATTTCTGGAAGTTGCATGGAATTTTTTTCA
Organism: Ophioderma brevispina; assembly: GCA_023653785.1. Classification (NCBI taxonomy): domain Eukaryota; kingdom Metazoa; phylum Echinodermata; class Ophiuroidea; order Amphilepidida; family Ophiodermatidae; genus Ophioderma; species Ophioderma brevispina. The sequence continues at coordinate 25,384 of JAMKCH010058844.1, read as the reverse complement.
TTTTTCTTTAAAATGGCCATTTTCTTGTATATGAGGGCGCTTTACACATAAAAGCAGATTACGTGCAAACATCACAAATGACAATTTTGGCAAATATTCTGTAAAGAGGACTATATGATTTACTCAAGAAGTTTAACCTATAGGTTAAACTTCTATCAAATAAACATGCCACCAACTGTGATATTCCAAAGAGTGCTCCCATTGAAATGCACAGGTCAACAAACTTTTGGTTACTGGTTTTCAACAAGGCGAACTCGGATTTACGTGATGCGTAAAATATATCCCCGCCAAATGTCTTTCTTTAAAAGTGAATTTTAAATTGACGTGGCTAGCTTATACTGTAGGAGTGGGCTATAGAGCGTTAAAATTGGGTCACATTTTCAGAACATGCTCATCACACCTTAGTTTGATTACTTTATACCCACCGATGCCATTTGCAGAAAAAATGAAAAAAAAATGCAAAATCCAGGGTGCCCTGGCCAAAAACGTGAAAAATCCAAGATGGCCAACAACTCAACATAAAATTATGGTTTTAACATTTTTGGGTACTTCTGTAATCTTTATGCACATAAGTGTCGTTTCCTTATATTTTTGAGTACAAGGAATTCATTTGTACAAGTTTCGTGAAATTTAGACATGTCATTTTCTTAAAATCGGCCATTTTGTCCCAAATTGAGATGTGAGGGCGCTTTTCAGATTTCTTGCAAATGCTTTGTCATTTCATAAATTTTAGTATACAGTTGCGAAGATAACTACAGGTACTACCTGCTATGAAAATTTGAACTCAATATAGATCAAGTATTTTGGCCGTAGCACTATTTTGAATATTGCATGGAGCCAGGTCTATTGAAATTTACAGGGGTCAATGCACTTTTGTACCATGTATATTTCAATGACAATGCAATATTTGAGATTCAAATGAGCACCACAGCCAAACCGTGTGCAATTTACAGCTCAAATTTCATGGGTAGCTTGCACCTGTAGTCGCCTTTATATTTTGAACATTAAATTAAAAATACGTTGACGCATTTGTGAGAAAAAAGCAAAGCGCCCTCACACCAAAAATTGGCCTTAAATGGTCGATTTTACAAAAACGGTAGGTCCATTTTTTGTAAAACTTTCAAAAATTGATTCCTTTACCTCATAAACATTCACCTCATAAACATGCACCAAGATAAATGTCAAAAAAATTTATTAAGACCAAAAAATGTTAAAAACATCAATATTTTGTCCTCCTGGCGGCCATCTTGAATTTTGTACGATTTTGGCTGGGGCACCTGGATTTTGCACTTTTTCCGGATTTTTTTCAAAAATAGTATCAGTACACATAACTTCATCAAAGTAAGGTGTGATGAGTATGTTCTGAAAATGTCACCTTCTATAGCCCACTCCTACGTTATAGCTTGGGGCACTTGTGACCATGATGAATTTAGCAGTCTTTACAGAAAACAGACAAGTGGACATGTGCTTTATTCCGTACAGACTGCTAAATTCATCAGGGTCACAGCCAAACCTAGCTCATCGGAGGTGTCAGGTGACTCGGAACTGTTAAATGGCAAAAATGGAAGCTTAATAACCAATGAATAGGCACTTCACATAGCTTTGATGATATTTTATGAAGCTGTCAGTAGTGCTATCTGCAGTAGATAGCAATGTATGCTGACATGATTGTCAATTTCTGTAAAAAGTACTCAAAAAGTTTTGAAATCTCTTGAAATTGCCCATGGATGTATGTTCAGCAAGATTACAACTTTACAAGTTACTAAAAAACATGTTATTTTCAAGATTTGATTAATTCCCCCCACCCTACTACTGTCTGGCATTGCTAGAATTATTGACAGTGGGGGCCACAACCTACTTGGCCCCTCAAAAAATCTTGGATTTGCTAAAATGGCTGCATTTTTCAGCTAGATATATTGTTGTGGCCTTTCGTGATCCACAAGCCTCAGTCCCCCGACTTAACCCTAAAAAAAGTTGAGATTTTTTATGTCTGAATCAATCAACACAATAATCCATGTGTACCTAATCTACGTGCAAATTTGGGCGTACCTGTAAGAAATTTGCAATTTTGTATTTTCTGTCCGTAAACGGACAGAAATTATATCACATAATTTCAAAATTCAAAAAACAAACACAATTTGCTCATAACCAAAACCGCAAGGTCAGTATCCACTAAAACAGGTTTGTGATGACAGTTTTTCAACGATATCTAGCGAACATTAATAAAACAGGAGGTGATGGAATACAAATTAATGCAACCTTTAAAAGGAGCATGTAATCATAAGTGTCAATCACTATTTAAATTTTTTCAGGCACGAATCCTTATTCACAACTTTTGGACGATCCCTCCACCCGGACCTTGCAGTTTAATTATGGATGAAATTCTTGTTTCTTCTTTCAGCCCATAGGACCCCTTTTGGCTGTAAATTCTTTCTGTCCGTTTAAGACAGAAAATACAAATTTCGAATTTTTTTTTACAGATAGAAACCAAATTTTCCGTAAGATTAAGTACACATGGATTTTTTACTGTGCAGTTCAGATATATAATCTCAACTTTTTAGTTAACTTGGTGGGGGGGGGCAAGCTGCACCCTGAAATTTCCCCTTTTAACTATTCAATTTACAATTTCATTTGTCAGAGCATTTGAAATGAGCACCGCTGTATTGTGCAACCTGTATGCATGACCAAAAGGTTTTTTAATAAATTTTACAATGTAATTGCCACGATCAAAACACTTTTCTAACTACCGTAATAAATATTGTCCCCACTACTAGTACACAAACATCAGCCTAAAACGGCCGATAGTCAAGTAGGAAGCAACCCATAGGTGTCTCCTGATTCGAGAGTCACTTATAGATACGTAAATTTGTGCTTTCAATGACGGCGGATTATTTTCCTCCCCGCAGAGGATTAATAAACTTGTGGAAAAGCCAATGATTTTCACAACGCTTGCGTGTTCTGCCAGGAAATCTGGTCTAAATCATCAAAAGCAATGACCGGAATGTATGCTCTACGTCCGGATTTGCAAATTTGACCTTCACACATCTGCCAAATTGGAGGCCAACGGAATCGACATCGGAGAAACCCTGTGGGACTTCAGGTGGTACATGGTGGAATACAAAGATGGCGACGGGTCCTTTTTGTGTTTACGCCGGACGGTGCGTGGACGTCTCAAGTTCAATCATGCACAATTGGTTTTCAAAGTTCTTCTGAAGTCTTCCTGCTGGGAAAGCGGCCCGAAGTCAATAATAAGCAAGCATGGGAGTTTTTGCGGAAGACTGGCCGAGATTATTGCAGGTAAAAATCAAATAGTTCTTGACGGTTTGGGAGTCAATTAGAACAATAGTCCTGGAGCAACTTGATTGTCTTTCAAATGACCCCTCAGACGGCATAGGGGCAAAATACTGCAAGGCGAACTGTATTATGCAGATGCCTAACGTATATCCTCGCCGAATGTTGTGATCAACCAAGAAGGCAACAAACTACAAGACAGATCACCACCTTAATCTCAGCTCCAGAAGAATTGTACAACGAATTTGTCGATTGTGATGGGACCATCTCAACCAGTGCACACATTTGTGATGATGGATAGATCAATTTTTTGGTGTTTTTAAAAATAAACATTTAACTATTTAAAAAAAACCCGGGGGGGGGGGCTTCCAACTGTTACAGTTTTTGTTTCCAGAACGACAGGGCATGGGGGGGTTTGCCTCTTAACAGGGGTAAATGTGCCCCTTGCCCCTGTTGGGTAGTTTCAACCTTGCGTCCAGTTTGAGTTGAGGGGTGTGCTACAAATCTCTTCTAGGTTTTCCACCTTCCAAAACAATCGAATGGCCTGTCTGGCATCGGAACAGGGAGGAGTTGTCAGTTTTCCATGCGTATTCCAATTTCCGCTCCACCATAGTTTCCTGAAATGATGACAACAAAAATGGTACAGTATGTTGAGAACATGTTTGTACCTTACGTATAACATATGCTCCCCCAAATGGGCTACAACAATATGTACAATGACATAATTAGTTCAGTAACAATGTTGGGCTCATGGCAATCCGACGAATAATTGGAGAGTTTCATCGATGACCAGTTGTGGCGCAGGCATTTTCCTGTGAGGAAAACGGGAGGGACAAGTGAATTGGTTTTTTGGAAAAGTTAAATTTTATATTTTTTGTGCCCAAAATTTTGAAGATGGTAAACCAATTTTCCATCGGGAGGGGGGAACAACTGGGGAGAAGAAAAAATTGGTTAGGGATTCCCCATGCCACCCCCTCCGTGTCAACCAACCGACTGTTCAGGACAACAGAGTTGAAGATGGGTGACCCAATCGACGGCATCATGTTCCCACTTCAAACTCTCATGAAATTTGTAAAATTCACAATTCACAAGAAAGCTCATACGGTAATTATTTTTTGTCATATAAATCCCCGTAGAATTTTTTAATACCTGAGATTTATCGCTGTTTTAGATGATTCTAGTAAAACTAATTTTATTCCGAACAATGGGATATCACTCCGCAAAGTCATGCCGAAATGTGTAAAATGCTTGGAATTGTTGGTTTATTGTGTAGCCCAAGACTTCCCATGCATTTTTTTTAAGTAACATCTGTGCTTGGTATGCATGTCCAATTCATGCACAACTGGGTGAACTCAGGCAAAATTGCATGGATTTGGCAGGAATAGATTGATGGGTACTGCATACATGTGCAAAAAATGAATTGGCAATAAACATAAACAGACAACCTACCTTCATACACTATTTCGGTCATATTCCCTGTAAATTTCTTCACATCCTAATCATCTTCCAGGTAGGTTGCCTGTGATTTCTCTACTTCAGCACAACTATCTGGAACGGTAACGGCAATTCACTGCTGGTGCTGGTACAACAAAAAGCTTTATCTGGAAAAGCACCTCAAGCAGTCTTCCACCTGTATACATTGCATGACAATATTATAGAATACACAGTGAGTCTTACTGCAAATTTACCACCAAAAAAATTTTTTTGGAAGGCACACCACTAAACAAACTATAGGGATTATGTGTATCATAACGGCATATCAGGCTGGCATCCGAAATGTGACCCGTTCTATTTTAAATGTTTAATACAAATTAATCATATGTTTGGACTTGTTTTAACCAACCGTTGAATGGCAAAGATGTTGTCTGTGCATTTTTGTATAATTTCTGAGCTTTTTTGAAAACACTTCTAGTAATTTCAAAGTAGGATTTTTGCGTGTTGAAAACATTACATTTATCTTCGAAATTCCTCCTATGAAATTTTTGCATTTTTTCCCCCCTATGCCTCGCTTAGGTGGCTGACCCTGGTTATGGCATGAACACTACTTCTCCCATCCTCCAGGAGATTGGCTTCCATCCCCCCACACCACGGGGCTGATGCTGTATAATTATATGGCTGGGTCGATCAAGATGCAAATTTGAACGATGATAATCACCGAATCGATTCTCGCAGGGCTTTCTCGCAGAATGCCATGTTAAGTGTTTCGCAACCTAAAGATAGTTTGCATTGCAACCCTAAGATACGAGCAAATCGGAATGACGTTTTCGTTATGGACCGCTCTCGTTGACACTTTCGTTACAAACAAGTAGAAGTTCCTTTTAACTTAACATGACTAACCTCAACGAATTTGCATCCCTTCCTGACGAGCATTTATGTTCACACCCAGCATGACAAAGACACGGTCCGGGATAAATTACCCCCCATTCTTCTTCTATCTTTCTGTCTGTTTCTGCCGAAAACTTTCAAACATGCAATTTATTCATTTAACCTGCCGAATCATAGGGGTTTGCACACTAATTCTTTTCCCAATGGTCCGGTGTGCACATGACATGTATGCATTTAGATCAGCTAAGCGGACATAAAACGCCCAGTTTGCAATGCAAAGAATGCGCGAGTTGTAACGAGGTGACGGCGATTTTGCAAGTTTGTATAACACGACGAGGGCGCGAGTTTTGCAATTGTTGTTGAAAAAAACTGCCGTTCATCACATTTTCGACATGCAAACTCTCCGTCCGTCTCGTGTTGCCAAACTTGCTAACTTGCAGTCATCGCGTACAAAGTTGCAAACTTTCCCCCGTCAAATGTTCGAACATGCAAACTCTGCCGTCATCACGTTACGAACCAGTTGCGAACTCTCAGCGCGGGATGGGGCGTACCGGTTTGCAAACGGGGGGTTCCGTATCTCTGTTACGACTTGCAATAACTCTCGCGTCTTTGCGTTGCAAAACTTGCAAACTCCCGTCATCGCGTTACGAACTGCAAACTTCCCGTCTTTGCGTTGCATGCACTTGCAAACTCGCCACCATCGCGTTAAACGAACTTGCCAAACTCTCAATCTCGGACCGTCTTCGTGTTGCAAACTTGCAAACTCGCCGTCATAGCGTTACGAACTTGCAACCTCCTCGCCGTCTTGCGTTACAACTTGCAAACTCTCGCGCGCATTGCCATTACAAAGCTTGCACACTCCTCGCCCGTCTTCGCATTGAAACTTGCAAACTCGCCGGCATCGCGTTAGGTACTTGCAAACTCTCGCCGTCTTCGGTTGCCTACTTGCAAACTCCTCGCGTCCTCAGCGTTCCGAACTTGCAAACTCTGACCGTCATTCTGCGTTTACAAACTTGCAATCTCTCGCTGTCATCGTGTTACAAACCTCACACTCACCGTCATTTGCGTTACAACTTCCAAACTCGCCTTCTTCCGCGTTGCAAACACTCGACGCGGTTGTGGGCGAATTTAGTATCCGGCCATCCTTGCACCACTTAAATTCGGCACCTTTTAACATGAGGTTGTTTTATTATATTCCGTTACGTTGTCCGAATTTGTACCGTGGCGAATACTAATTCTTTCCCCCACAATGTCTGCCATTTCTCCATCAAACGTTCGGTCTGTCTATCCACACTATCCCACTAACAAATTCGATCTGTGTACACTGCCATAGAACTTAGAAGTTTGATGTCAATGAATTCCCATGGAATTGATTGAGCGGGTGGATGGAACAACATTGTCCCCAACACTCTTTTTCTCTTAAATGATGAAAGCCTGCAAACAATAATTACTCACAATATCCCCCCAATATCCATGTTCTATAATGTAGGGAGAACACATGCAAGGAATTTTTAGCAGTATAAGTGCACTTCATGAAAAATTTTAAATTTCGTGTACACCCTCATTGCATGGCAGTGACCAGTGTTTGATTGACTTTGCCCGGACTGTGGTACTAGCCTCAGCTGAATGTTTATCTTGATTTGACAGAGACCTGACAGTTCTTCAACTTCAAGAGTAAACTAGGGTTACACATAAATAAAATAATTTTCTATTCTAACCTGAAAACCCCGTTGCTAACTTGTTCTAAACCCCAGTTTGATCAGATCCTTCGGACTAACGGATTCCCCATTTTTCATGTACATGAAGACCTCGATGACGCGTGACGCTTATTTTAATCCCCGGGGGGTACAATTTACACACTCGGCTCAAGTCAAAAAGAGGTCAAGATTAAAAATAGGCTAAAGTTGGCTCTTGCCACGGCCGATTCACTGTTTTCTCCCCAAAGAGTACATAAATTGCTCAACTTTTTAAATCAAACTTTTCTTAAAAACCAAAAACCCTCCTTTTTTTTTACATCCCCAAATATTTACCGTGTACTCACGTTGACTAGATTTTACTCACTTAAGAGCTTGACATTTACTCAACAGTTTTGGAGTGTGATAATAGCAAACCGTAAAATGGAGCCATTTTCGTACATCAATGCTTCCCTCCAGATACGTCATTACTTTCCTATTTGTAAACTAGTTCAAATAAGCTGATCTTTTTAATTCCATTAAAATCAACAAGTTGTCAATTCATGTTTTCGCTATGTCAAACAATTTGCTTTGTGCATTTTAACGAACAGTATATCCTTTTTCCTCATTCAAAAAGGTGCATTTCGTGATCCTTGCCATCTCATTTTTGTTTATGGTTTCACTATATATCAGCTAGAAATGCTGTTTCCTTCCTCCAAATTTCAGTTGAATCTTACCATGCATTTTGATGCTATGACCAAAGGTTTGTATCCGTGTGCCCCCTTGGCCATGTGTTTAAAAAAATTTGTGTCCGTTTACGGACAGAAAATACAAAATTAAAAATTTCTTTCTTCCAGAGTCAGATGGAATTTTGACCGCAAGATTATACAAATCAACAATACTATAATACTTAGGCCAACGGTTTCAGATGATACAAATCTCAACGTTTTTTTTTTTTTGGGGGGGGGGTAGTCGGGGGACGAGGGCTGTGGATCACGAAATGCCCTATAACATATTTAGATCAAATGTATTGTAAATAATTCTAATAAATGCTGTTTACTCTCAAACTTAATGTCATTCCGAAGACCCACCCACTGTAATCTTTATACAAATGTATTGTTAATATATCCTTACCGTTGTTACTCAAGCCATGCACTAACTTCAATGCTATCCAAAAGATAATAAGGTCTCTAGATATTGTACCCCTTGGTATGTTCTCTTTACACTCAAGCCACTATTAAGCAAAAAGTAACAACATAATGTTTGTCTCTACTTGCGTCGCAAACGCAGCCTCTCGCGAGGCTTTGTCTTTTTTAAAGACTATTCTTGTTGGGTCTGTTGCTGGTAGACATGGTACAGCAATTGCGCTCATATTTTTAATTCAATCTGTAGTTCGATAAAAACCTGGAATTCGCAAATGTATTACCTCCTGTTGAAGGTACTTACGTAGATTCCAACAATATTTCTAGATTACACTCCATCTAATCTAAGTACCTCAATATAGATGTATATAGCTTTTACATGCAGATTCTCCACGAACTTCACCTGACTGAAGTGGAAGTCCCAAAGTCGCATATGGAGGTTCTAAGATTGTAAATATTGTTTGGTTAATCTTTTTGTGTAGTGAAGTTAAATGCGATCAAGGAATCTGTATGTGCAGCTCGCGACTTCATTATGTTAAGAATTTAAAAGATCACCTACTTAAGGTTAAAGTCATTACGTTCCTGTGAACTAACTTATTACGCTGATATAATTTGGGGATGTTTTACAATAAATGCTTTCAATTCATGGACTGTCAATCACATCACGCATGCAGTATGTATTCATTTGGCAAATGTAAATTATCCATTCTATTTTAAAACAATAAATTCCTCTAGCTCTTGCTTGAATAACGGTTGCACTTATTGCATTATAAATATTCCATACACAAATTAATGCAAATTTTTAAATGCGACAAGGAGTTCCTCCCATTTTTCCAACACAAAGTGATAGTATCATTCACTTTCTTAGTGTTATACTAATCTGAAATTACAATGACCCCAATTGTGATATCAGTGTTAAAATAAAACAGACAACATGACAAAATTCATTTTTTCCAAATTACTGAGAATTATCTTAAGAGTGTTTGATTTTAATTACTCAAAAAGTACATGTAATATCAACATTATGATGCAAATGAATTCTACTAAGGCCCTATGTTTCAAATTATCTCTATTGCAGTCAGATGAAAATACCAGCTCTATACTTAATAGCTGTTGCATTTTCATCTCTCTCTAAAGATCATCAAAGTTCATGAACATTTTAAACGAGTCGTACATACAACATACTGGTCCGAATTTGTCGCGTTTTCTGTTTGAATGAACAAGTACGCAATTTTGTTGAATATAATCACAAAACACATGCAATTATAAATGTCCGTAAACACATGTTTCAACCGCGTTATCCCAAGGCAAAATGCCACATACTGCAATAACAAATAATAATGGATGCTGGAATTGTTCCACTGTGTTTGAAAGACTTGCATACAATTGAATGACGTTTAATTAGTCAAATTCAGAGAGATGGACTATTTGTTATCTACCAGAGTCAATAAATATACCAGATTTTGCTATAACAAATTTTTTTCCTTAATTTTGGAATTCGGAATTCGCTGTTGCTGTTCGGTTTGGCATGTGTCCTACCCCTGTCAAACACTGCTCACGTGCTTGTCTTTTTTAAAGACTATTCTTTTGATTATTAAGTGACAATAGGCATTAGGGATAATAAACGTGCAATGATTAAGCCTACGGTCACATTCTACAATTAGATCTGATCGACAAATAAACTTTGCTGTACTCTATTTGTTATCTCTACCTGTGCTGTTTTCTAACTTTTTATGATAAATAACTAAACTTGTAAACTAATTGGCACTGTGTTTAAATGTCTACATGTAATCACATTTTTTACAAGAAAAGAAAAATTAAAATACTTTAGTGACATGAAAGTCCTTTGCGTCCCCCCGACACACGAGACAGCCCAAGAGCCTTCGCATAACCTGTTTTGCCTGCATCTTTTTATCAAGAACCCAAATGTGTAATGACACTAACAGATACGATTTTCTTGAAGTTCTCATCTTTGTGAAGGTTTTATAAATAAACACATGGAGGAACCATGCCCTTCATTTTCATTGAACTAAGCTTAGAGGACCACACGTCATTTATTGATTCAATTTCTCTACTTTAACAATTGAATTGAATCTAAAATTTCATTTCAACATCCATTACTTTCTTAAACCTGTTCAATGTACAAGCATTACTCCCGACAATAAATATTGCAACAGGTAACGCCTTTAGAATATAATGCAGTATTGTCAGCTTAAAAGTTATGTTCGCTACTTGTTCAGATACCGCCCTGGCATTAATTTGTAAGCCTCAAATATCACCTCACCTCAGATTCTTAGGTTATCATTTAGGCAACGCACACGATTGAACCAACAACCACTAAAACGTGTAAACCCCATGGAATGGATGAAAAACAGAGGGTCTTTAATATCGTTTATATCTATCTCTGTCTTCCTGGACGGATTGTCATGGATTTGCAGTTTATACAAAAGATTATATTATATCCTCATGAAAATAAAATGCAACAGCTTCAGCAGTTTTGAGAAAATTGAAGTTTTATGATATCTCCGCTTGCACCAACTTTTTTTGGGACACCCTTTATATATTAATCTCATAACCATAGCTTGATACTTTCCACACCTAGCAATCGCTTAGCTGTCTTGCTTTTTGTGTGTGCCTTAGGCATCCCTATACTGTTTTAATTAGTGTAAAAGTAAACAAGAAAGGGAATACATTAAACAATGTTCGTACATTTTTGTTAATCCTCTTTCTAACCTTGCTGACAGTCGCTTCCAGCCCAACCTCGCTCCCTGATTGTTGACGCATACACCGGTTTGATCTATCACATTCAGCTTCCATCCAGCAGTACATTTATACTGGCCTAACTCACCGAAATACCCCCGATCACACATGTCTGGCACTTTTGGTCGTATATGTTTGCCCATGAACAAAATGAAACAAGACAAAGAATAAGAAATGGAAGAAGAAAAGGAAAATGACGAAGAACACCATAAAAAGAGGAAGAGAACAGAAAAAGAAACTTTATTCATCACAAAATACATTGTAATATTTTTAATTTTTTGTTTTTTTCAATTCTTATAATATTAATTATACATTAGACGTATTTTATGGTTACCACAACATTTATAACCACTCTGACTTTCGACACAATGACTATTACTACTGACATCGCTTGGCTTTAATAATTATTCGCAATACATACGAACAAGCATTATGATATAGCGAGCGCCTTATCAAAAATAACGGTCAAAGCGCTTTAGGGGGGGGGGGGGCTTTAGTAACGACCGGAGTGAGAAATTACTGGTTCTCCCATACACAAATATTTATAAGTGTGGAACAGAGTACGGTGGGCGCGTGCGACATCTAAACTATGTATAAGGAGGGCAGGGGGGCTGTACCAAGGGGGATCAAATATCAGATCTGAACAGGGGCCAGCCTTTCTACCTCTTTTTTGCAAAATATGTATAATTTTACTACCTCCTATTCTGGGCGCGACATTCTATACTTGGCATGTCAGAGGAAAATAAAATCAGTGAGCGGACGAGAAGATAGACTCGTCTCGAACGTTTGAGTGCACGGATGATCCGGGGGGTCACGTATTACGAAAAAAGCGTGGCAGATTATAAGGTGATACCTCATTGCTCGGCGGCATAATTTAGCTATATACCAATGGAAAGTTATAATTCAGGATGCCCGAAAAATCTTTACAAAAAAATAATCGTGTAATATAGCCGCTATAACCCCAAAAACTAACCCTATAATTTGCGTTCTGATTTTACGGCCCATAACAATACGTTAATGCTTTCCTGCTCTGACCTTCAAATTCGTGTGAACGTAGGCGAATTGTTAAGGTCCATGGTTGCGCAATTCATCTTCCAATGTAAATGAACCCCAATCGCTCCTCTTCTCCTGTGTTGCATTTCGCCAATATAGCGTCAAATGTTGGTTGACGAGTACGCAAAAGCCATAAAGGCCAAACGATTGCTGAAACGCGTTGCGACTTTCGGCAACGCGTAGGCGACGTCGCCAATCAAAATCATGAATTTCTGTACGTATTTTAAAAAAATAGACCAACAAACGCGTTGATAGATACTTTGCAACGCGTTGCAAACCCTCACTACGAACGCGTTGCTAGCTTCACACGCGTTGCAAGGGTTCACAACGCTTTTGCTAAGGTCCACAAGCCATAAGGTCATAACGTACTGCCTTGCACATGGCTGCACCGCGGTTGTGAGAAAAGTCACAACAACGCGTTGCGACATTTTCGTCAACTCGTTGCGACATTTCGGCAACGCGTTTGGCGGCTTCGCCATCAAACCATGAATTCTGTGGACTTATTTCAAAATATAAATCTCACAAACGGCGTTGCGACCTTCACAACGCTTGGCGGAATACGTTATGACCCTTACTGCCTTTCAAGTTTACACGTGTTGTTAGCTCGCAACCCGTTGTGAGGCTTGCAACGCGTGTGACGGCCATAAAGGGTCATAACGTATTGCCACAACGTGTTGTTTATGAGTTTTTGAATACTCACAAAATGCATGATTTTGATTGGCCGACGCCGCAACGTGTTTTTCTTGTTGCCAAAAAGGTCGCACGCGTTGCTACTTTCTCACAACGCGTTTGTGTCGGCAATACTTATGACCCTTATGGCTTGTGAACCTTCGCAACGCGTTATAAAGCTCGCCACGCGTTGTGAGTTTCCACAACCGCGTTGTGGGTCAATTTTTGAAATACGTCCAGAAATTCGTCATTCTAATTGGCCGCAGCCGCAACGCGTTGCGACTGTTGCCGAATGTCGCAACGCTTTGCGGCAATACGCCTTTAATTGCTTGCGATAGTCGAGTTCCTTGGTCTCTGTAGATTGGTAATATTATAATTCCCGGCTTCAAAGTGTGCAAGCAAATGTGAAAAAAATCGCTTGCATTCCTCATCGCTTACGATGAATCGTGACTAGCGAGCACAGCTCAGAGCCAGCTGTGTGTTTAGTGAACAGAACACGGCAAGTTGGATTTGACCACCTCTCGTGCTCCTGGAGCATTGTGGCAACCGTTTTCAAAGCGGAGCTATTCATTATATTGAGCGCTGACCACAAGGCAGTAGCGATTTATTTCCGTCAATGTATCAAGGATTAGAATTGGCAAATCTGGCACACCAATCACTCGCTGTTCTTGTGTTAGGTCGCTTACCTCATGAATCAGTGGTCTCGGGTTCGAATCTCGGTACTGCTGCGCTTCTTTTCAATAAATATATAAAATTCTCATTAGTTTTTCAGGTTTAGAGGTGAAACTTAAAGTTAAAAAACATAAGAAAATAAAAGCTTCCCTTTGAGGTTAGTGAGGAGACCTGCCGCCTGGAGCATGGGTGGTGGTCAAAAACTGCCGCGAGCGTAAAGACAAAACGGCTCTTCCATTGTTATACGTTTACAGTTTACACCTCTTATGGTACCGACGGAAATTGCAATGAGTATAAGTGCGCTATCAGAGGGAGTATAATCCTTATCTGCTTTTCTCATACCTGGAAACAGTCACTCAATTATGTTATTGACCTTTTTTTAATGAATCAATGTGACTTTGCTATTTGGGTTTCCAGTAAGTCTTGGCTCATCGAGCTTAACATGCTGTAATTACTCCACAATTTTTCTTACCATAACAACTTGCCAGCAATACGCCTTCTCTGGTGACGTGAGTGGGATAGGGCATCAATCTACCAGATAGTTCAACATACAATTATAGCTGTATCTTTGTTGCCATATTCTGATTTAGTGGCACATTTTAGAGAAATAAGGGAGAAACTTAGAAGCCAGAATCGAGGCGATGCAAGTGAATGGTGTTAAATAAAAAAAACAGTGAAGAGCTGGCCACCATATTGTATCACCGTGGTTATAAGGTCGGCGAGAAGTGCCCCTTGAAAGCGTCCTCGAAGAATTTCCTGAACTGCCCATCTCCCTGTCATGGGCGGGTATCAACAAACGACCTCCTCTGATGTCTCGTCTCTGGGCTTAGACCAGACTCGGCGGGGTTAACCGATTTTTATGGATCCCCCACCCTTCCCCACTTCCCTCAGAGACAAATTTAATTAAACGATCATCAAAGAGTTAGCCAATTGCTGAAAGCAAACAATTTGGCCAACCACCTGGTGCCATGCATACTGAAATCTTTCATAAATTTTAATTTCAGTTCAGGCAAGAATTTTTAAACCTGCAAAGTTAAATTTCAAAACACAACATTTTTAATCATTCTGCCTAAATATAATTTCTGCAGAAGTGTTCATGATTTTAACTCATTTTTTTGTTTTGCAATCTGTATTTGGCCAACTTGGGGGTGCGTCTATAATTGCCAAAATTTTCTGGACTCCATTTTTTTTTCAAAATGAAACAATCAAATTACAATTCTCAGTCCAATACCGACTCTCTCACTTCAGTTTTTTTGTCAAAAATTTCTGACTTCTCGCACAAGCAAAACATATTGATTCCAACGATCTAGTCCCGCCCAATATCCAAAAATAGCCATACTATATTTCCAGTTATCTATAAAAGAACTACAATAGTCGGTTGTCAAAGCATCCTTGGCGTAAGACATTTTCCTTTGCTGAATAAAAAAAACCCAGTTTCCAACGCCAGCCTCTCACTCTGGCGTTAAATCCAAACTTTCGCCTCTGTGCCACCTACGAGAGAATGAATTCACCATATCCGGGTTCATGAAGTAAAATTGGCATAATATTCCAATTTAAATCTAAACTTAACATCATTGATATTCCATAAAAAGCCACCTCTAATAAATTAACTACTACCTGAAACCATGGTTGAATCCATGCCAAATGCAAAACTTTTAAAATCAAAGCACGACATCCATCATTCTAACGGTGGCATATACCGGTTTCTATATTATTTCCACACAGCTGACCACCATGTTAAAAAAATAAAAAAAAACATGGTGGAGAAACTGCCACCATATTGTAATCAACGTGGTTTATGGAGATCGAGCGAGAAGTGCCCCTTGAAAGCGTCTCAGGAAGAAATGTCTGAACGCACATCTCCTTGTCATGGGCGGGCATCATTCAAACGACTCTCTGAGGTCTCTGCGGCTTAGGACCAGACTATGGCCGGGGTTACACCGATTTAGGGATCCCAAACCTTCCCCACTTCCCCACGGAGATAAATTTAATAACGATCACAAAGATGACCAATTGATGATAAAGCAAACAATTTGGCCACCACCTGGTGCCATGAATACTGAAATCTGCCGGGACTAAATAATTTAAGGCAGAATTATTTATACCTGCAAACGTTAAAATTTCAACACCACAACATTTTTATCAATTCTGACATAATATAATTTCATGCAGAAGGGGTCATTATTTTACTCATGTTTGTTTGCATCTGTGATCTGCCAACTTTGTAGCGTCTATAATTTGCCAACATTTTCTGGACTCCTATTTTTTCAAAATGAACAATCAAAATACAATTATCAGTCCAATACCGAACCTCCTAACTCAGTATTTTGTCAAAAATTTCTGCCCCTTCTCGCACAAGCAAAAAATATGATTCAACCGATCTAGTCACCAAATTCCAAAAAATAGCCATATATATTTCCAGTATCTATAAAAGAACTACCTATCAGCGGTGTCAAAGCTACCTTGGCGTAAGATTTCTCTTTTTTCTGAAATATAATTAAAGGAAACACAGTTCCAACGCCAGCTTCTCACTCTGGCGTTACATCCAAACTTCGCCTCTGCCACCTACGAGAGAATGAGTTCACCATATCAGGGGTCCATGGAAAGTAAAATTGGCATAATATTCCATTTCTAAACTAAACTGAAACAGCATTGAATATTCCTAAAGAACAACAACCTCTAATAAATTAAACTTACTAACCTGATCCATGGTTGAATCCATGTCAAATGGCAAAACTTTTAAAAATCACAACGCACGACACCATCATTCTAACGGTGCATATACACAGGTTCTATATTATTTCCACACACGCTGACCACCATGTTAAAATAAAAAAAACATGTGGGAGAAGCAAACTGCCACCATATTTTAATCAACGTGGTTTATGAAGGTCCAGCGAGAGGCCCTTGAAAGCGTCTTAGGAAGAATTTCCTAAACTGCACATCTCCCCTGTCATGGGCGTGCATCATACAAAAGACTATCTGAGGTCTTGGGCTTAGGACCAGCCGTATGGCGGGGTTAAACGGTTTATGGGATCTCCAAAACCTTCACCACTTTCCTTTTCAGAGATAAATTTAATTAAACTATCATAAAAGATTGAGCCAATTGATGAGTAGCAAACAATTTGGCACACCCCTGGGCCATGAATACAGTGTAGTTTCATGAGAATCCAAACGGCTCGACGATAAGATAGATATTAATGCGTCACAAATGCTTTTGTGTACTTGCATCGACTACGGTGGTTCGCTAAGTATTTCCCACGGTGTAGTCTGTGTCACGGACTTCGAAAAGCTATATCTAACTTGATACTGCGTGCTGGAAACTAACGTTATCAGTCCGTCATAGAGAATGTGTGTAAATGCACTAAATCTCCATATCTCCGGAAAAACAAGGGGTTTATGGATGTTTTGGCATTAGAGGGCCGTTACTATGTTTTGTTTTGAATATGTATCGTAATTGGCTCTGAACCTTAGAACCTAGCGAGAAAATTTAACGTTTTTGTCGAGTACTTCGGTGCTCGCAGACAAGAAAAGTGAACACGTAATGATGGGCGCATTCCTTTTTTCCCACAATGCCTTCGATATTTTCCAGTCTTGAGAAATTTTTAAAACACGGTTTCAATTTTACGCCAACTTTTTTTCAATTTTGAGAAAACAGGATACGTACTTACTGGCCCGCATTATGCATCGACGATTACACAATTCGGTGACCGTCGACACCTCACAGCGACTCAAGTCAATAATATTGACCTTTCGCTGAGTGGTGTTGCTAGAAAGACGATTTTCATTTTGGCTATTGTAACCAAAATGGTGAGTAGCATAAATATGACACAGTTACATATAAAAACGCGATAAAATAAGCTTTCCAGTGGTAGATAGCCTAATATATGCCGTCGAGCAAAGAGTATCACCTTTAAGTGACTTAAGTGACCTTCGCATGTTCAGTCATGGCCATTTCTGATCGAAACCACAGGACAAAGGTTTTTGATTGACGAGGGACTAAAAAAAACCTTTTTGAGCAATTGACACGTCGGAATATCGAACTTTCCCCCTGGGAACTATCCACTATCCGGCCATGATGGTAATTCTTGAGGTTGCCTGATGTCACTGATTTGATGGGTGAATATGTGATGACCAATTCTACCTTTCATCATCAGTTTGAGTTGTTATAAAGAGGCGATCTACTTCTCTGATTCCATCAATACAAAGAGATGTCGTGCTGTGTTCATTTTTGTATAAGCTGATGAGACAAAATCCACAAATATAGAAAGTATGAGAACTGTGGGGTGGTGTATGTAAAATCTACTGACTCTATAGGCTCGGGAGGACATGAAACCAACAACATGAGGTCATTTTTATGAGATGATATTATCGTACCTTGGCAATGGGAAGCCTCCCCATCCTGCATCACAGTAGCTAGGATCAGCCACGTCACATCCTGAAGCAGGGTTCCAATAACTTAACGGACAGTGGGCTCGCTGTGCCACACAATTCGGCCCCATAAAACGATAGATGCAGCCTGATTTAAAATTACAATGCATTAAAATAAACTTTTGTCACGTATATTATTCAGTTTATATGTACGAATTGCCCCGAAGCATAGAATTGCGCAGTAATAACAAAACTGTAGTTATATGGCGCTCTAAGCGAGAACCACAGCGCTAAAACAAATACTAAAATACGAACAGTTATATACAGCATAAAATAAGGAAAAGCTAACAAAACCAGCTAACAAAACCAAAGTAACAAATTTTAAGCATCAGGAAATAAATTGTTTTCAGGAACCGCTTAAAAGACATTTGTAGAAGGTGCCTCGCTAATAACAGGGAAGCGGTTCATGAGATAGGACCAATAACGTTGATGATCGTATCCATATCTACGCTTGGTTCGAGGAATAGCAAGCTGCGTAACATCAGAACAGACCGTAGCCTTCGTCTAGTCTTATAATTACTGTCCAAGCAAATATGATTTTGGGACATTTCATGGTTAACGTCACTCGGAGATTCGGATCAGTGAGATATGATCAAACCAGGGTAAGAGTAGTGGTCTGTGATGCAAAACTGTTTGAAGAACCTTTTATCAAAATATCATGGTTAATGGCATCGAAGCAAACACTCAAATCACGCAATACGAGCCAAGACACCTTATTATCGTCCAGGCTGAGGATATAATTTCAACCTGGAGAAGGGCTGCAGTGGAATGGCGAGTTTGTATGGCAGGCAATGAATTTGAGATTAGCAACTGCCTATAGCTCTTAAGTGCATCATGCTCCGCAATATCAATGATGGGTGCTTCAAAGTATAGGAACTACGTTTCTGTCAAAGAGAACTGTTTTACTATCCTGGTGATGCTGGCAATAGGACAAGTTCGTACGCTTACTCCATTTTCAGTAAACTGACATCAAACGGTCCCCAATTTTTCCCCGTAGGGCGCGCCCTCACCTACTACCGATGGTTATGGCATGGAAATCCGGTGCAGGAAGCCTGTTTCATTTTCGGTCATATATTAAGATAATTATCAGTAAAATTGGGAATGTTTAGACAACAAAACCAACGATTGAGCTCGAAACTCCATGGTTTTAGTCGGCAAAGTCTCAATCGGGGTAGCAAATCTTATCTGTCGGTACCATTCATTAGTTTGCCAAGCACAAAACCATCTAGATTCCGTTACCGAAACCGTAGACCAACCGCTTGCTTACACAAAGTATGGGAGAACAAGATCAGCCCCATAAAATGAGTAATGGCGAAACTTGACATTTCTTTCGTGCCCCTACACACAGAAACTAACCATTTAAGACAGTCAAACGATTCCTGATTTTAATCCTATGACTCCACCAATCCACTCGGATCAACTTTAAAATTTGACCCCTGTTTTAACAAAGATTGACCCTATTATTGCTTTGTGGGTGCTGTTTTAGCCTATGCCTCTGAAACTTTAGGTAATTACAATACAAACTATAAAACGTTTTTTGAATCCTTATGGTTAGACACAAACGTGGTGTACTTTTTCAACATTTTTGGATAATTTAAAAAATTTGACCCCCTGTAACACTCTTGTCTTGGCCCCCTCTCTTAAGGGCAATAATTTGCAGCACTTAAGAATCACGTTCTCAGTGTCCCGCCAGGCGGTCAACATCTTTAATCACTCAAACCATTTTGGCACTTGAGATGTGTTACATGTGTCTGCTATCTCCCTGGGTAATAAACCATTAAATGCTCAGAACCATAATCTTAAATCCTTCAACTAATAGCCTTACATGCTTACGAACCAAACTATATTACAGTGTTCAGGTATGATTCAAAACAAGGTGCAAGAGTCAATGCCGATATATGGGAAACAAAGTTAGTAGATGACAATGTGGGTCCTGTGCACCATGCACAAAACAAAACTGGCAAGATTTGTAAACAGTATAAACAAAAAACAAAATCCTCCTATGAGATATTTATCGACCAAAGTTATTGGTCATCTGAAAGTGAAAAAAACCATTTCAAGATCTCAGAGAGCCGGTATTTAGCTACTAACCCATTCTTGTTGGTGATATGCTTACCATCTTTTGAAAAACCGACAATGCACTCCTGTCAACCCACCTTTAACTTCAAAGTTTCGATTCCGAGTTTCAGTATTTTCCAAATCAAATCCCCAATCCACAAAATAGTCAACATGCGATTTAATACACTTCAGCTTTACCTTTGTCGCAGAATTGTTTTGTGACAATGATCGCCCCAAAAATGGTCGGTGTTGTCCTTTTTCACCTAAGGCAGCTTGCAACTGAATGAACAATTGGATGGTTCAAGTACTATTTTCATTTTGTAAGACCTACCTGGTGACAGAGGTTCTGAATGGGGTAAAACAACCCGTAAGAAGGCGCGATGCTATATAATTAGTATTTCACTTCTGAAATTTCAATGGGGAAATTTCGATTGGAAAGAAAGGCCTGAAAATACTAATGTGTACTGCTCATTCAATTACGTTGTACTGCTATCAGATAGTGAATAAAATATGATAGCCTGTAATAAAGAAAACTATTTGAAATTTGAGTTTTGTTTTCAGAGGTTTTTGCTTTGAGGCACGACACAAAGTGTTTCGTTTTCTGTTTAGAATTAACATTTGATATTGCTATACCTTGTTGCCTTTTTTTTTGTACTCTGACAATCTCAGTATATGCATCTTAAAACATCTTTTATGTTTAGAGTAACTTCATGCGTGATTCAGAATTATTTTGTTAGAGGGTATGACGCAGAGAGAACCAAACTTACTTGTGTTACTGAATCTTTACACAGGAAACTGTAAGGAATCTATACAGTTCTCAGTCGGATAATAAGTTCACCATTTACTATGTTGGGGGGGGGTCTTGGATTTGGTCAGGTATTATTGTTCGTTCAAAAAACGCGGGATTATAGCGTAATGCTAGCTTTTCAGAATATTCAAGGTCTAGTGTCGCTAGGGAGGATAACATTCAGTTGTGATTGTGACTGGTCAATGAACAAATATGAAAATTTACCTAAAATATTTAAAATCTCCAAAATAACAAAAATATATAATTTTTCTTGCAGTAGTTCATACGTCATTTTCTTGTAGATGGGTAGTTGAAGGTATATCCTTTATTCACGTTTTGAGAACAGGTTCGCAAAGGGTATAATTTCTCTGCCAATTGGTCCGTTAGGGGTATATTTTCACTTCTTCTTCTTACTCGTGTCCAACAGGGGTTCTCAAATATGATCCAGCAGAGAGGGTAAAACGTCTGGCTGCTTCACTGAATTCGCAAGGTCCTGGTTGTGTATTGTTGCCCCAGCAGTGGGCCGACCAAGAGATGTCCATTGTCTGTGGCGCTGTTCCACACCACAGTAGTTGCTCCTGATATGCTTCCCAGGTAGCCCCACTCTGCAAGGAAAAATAGATCGGCCAATTCTGGTCTCAATCTGTTGAGGCATCGTCTTCAGCCCATGAGGAGTTCAGCGCCAGGTGGGAGATTGCTCAACAGGTTCAATACCAATAGCTGCTACTTGGTGGTGGCAAGTCTTTCTTTCCACAAGGCGACCTTTTAGATACTGTTTCAAGAGGTTGGACTTGCTTAGAATGCTCTCTCAGGATTGAGGCGGTTGGCAGCATTTATCTGCCAGGAATAAGGGTGCTCCACATAGATACTTGGCAGCTACCGCTCTTGCATGCTCGCACGCCACGAAGGCTGGGTTGGTGAGCAATTCCTGACTGGATGTATAAGGCGAGGGAATTATAACCGCTGAATTAAGCTTCTTAGCATGGTTGATCTTTCCCAGCGGGAAAGCATACTCTGCACATGAGTACACAGGGCCAAGTGCCTGTCGATTTAGGGTATGTGGGCGAGCACCCCCCGTGCCAGTGAGTTTGTTCCAAGATGTTATTGCGCGAATACTTGAACCTGTTCGCCTTCTCGATGGGGTCTATAAGAGGAGTGGACGTCCAATGGTACAACTCCTAGGTAGAGGGTTATCACAGTGCTCCAGGGGCAGTTCATTGAAAAACTGGTAGGAATTTACCAAAAAATGGCCCCGTTAGGGCTATATATTTAATGAAATTGGCCTCTTAGGGGTCACTTTAGAAACCCATGGAACGAGCATGTCTTACCCAACAAATCCCTGAGAACCCCTCCACCGGGGCATAGGCCTATTCATAAAAAGGTTTGATTGTGATATGCTTCGTAATAACTTTGGTTCCAGGTATAGTTTATTGCTGTGTTAACCAGGGTGTCTAACTTGGTATACGACGCTTACTAGTACACTCTTAGTATCAACGGTATTCAGCTAAAAACCGCATCGGTACCGGTGGATCGAGATAATCCATTGACCAGTGCATAAGTCATAGTTTGTACTGCGTCATCAAAAGTGTCAACATGGAATAAGGAATAAATGAAGGCAATGATTTCTGTAATGCGGTCCATGCATGGTGGACGCAGACATGTTAAAAGACGGTTCTTCTCATCTGGCACTCATAACAACCGTTTGTTGACAGAATACCTGTCAGAAGCTGATAATTCAAATTAAACATCTGAAAATCAATGCTTAAATTAGGTATTTTTATTTAATTATGATCAGTTTAAAGTAGGTTAGTAGAGTAAAGAAGCCCATGACCCCAAAAAAATGGCACCAGAAGGTTTTTTGGCATGTTCTGGTAGTATAAGGTCAGTTTAACAATATATCAAAAGTTGCACAAAAAAAACACAAAAGGCCCACGAGAACCAGTTTCCTTTACAAAAATTAAAAAATGGCCGCCAGCCGCATTTTAAAAAACATAAATCCTCACATCCTGGCAAATAATGAGCGAAAAGGACAAACAAGATGTCATTTCCTAATATTCTAGCATCACAAATCCATTAAAAAGCGTTTTATGAGTGAGATATCATCTTGACCTCTAAACGATAGGCCGCCATCCGCCATGTTGGGAAAGTACAAATCTTGTATCTCTGGTAACGGGTGGGCCAAAACGACAAAGAAGATGTCCTTTCCTATTAATTCTTGCATAACAAATCCATTAAAATGGTTTTTCTGATTGGATATTATCTTGACCTTTAAATCCAAATATGGCGCCATATTGAAAGTAACAGAAGTACAATTCACATTATTACCCATCACCAAATATGGCCTAAACACTTGGTTGCAGTAGTAGATGAGATCGACGACACTATTAACTATTACAATTTAGTCTTCAAGTTCATATCATCTGAGACTGATTCTTGGTCCATGTTTGTGGAATGTCAAAGCGTGGTGAAACGTCTTGGAAAGGTACCCTGTAGTGTAAATGATTCCAAAGAATCTGATTGATGATCATTGAACAGGGACACCAGTGGGTTGCAGCCTGAATTCTTTCTATAGATTCAATCTATATTGGTAGTAAAAAAATACTCTGGAACAAATTCATAACACAGGGTTACAATGGAGGGACTGTGAGGGGAAAACAGATTCTGGCCAGCCCCAATATCTGAAAGTAGTATTGCAACATGAAAATGCATTGGCAGATTGATACAAGATAGGAGCAAAATGCCAAACTGAATAAGCGCTTCAGAAGCTGATGTCCTACACGGTTTTCGCTTTGGCTGTCAGACCAAAGTAAAGGTCATAACAGCCCTCTTCTGCATATCGCAGATAGTAGTATCAAACAGATCTGCGTCTTCTCCAATTTGGATTGTTGACCTACATTATGCCATGGAGGACTGCTGTTTTTGCTATATCAAAATCTGCATCTCCTTTTTCCCAGCACAAGTTGTTGCATTTGATATGATCTGTATCTGTCAGCTACTGTACATTCGCCTGGTGTGGCTGTCCGTACAGGTAACGCTGGAAGGGGCTGGATACAATAAATTTTTAAGTGAGCTTTATGCGCAATGGTGGTGAGGTCAATGGAGCTCAACCGAGTTTTAAAAACGGCAATTGATGTAGCTGTCCTGATGTAGTCAGGGAGGTAATTCCATTCTGGTATAGCCATGGGTAGAGTGAATGAAGATAGGTGTTCTTGTTTGGTCTTATGCGATCGTCGAGAGCTGCCTGGTGTTGTCTGTGTTTGGTTGGTTTAGTCTGGTTTTATGGTTTGGTGCTTGATGATACGACAATATTATTTTGGATGAGGCCATGAGTTATTGTAGATGGTTACAAAGTCGGGCTTTCTGGTCTGATGTTGGAAGTGGTCCCATTAAAGCTGGCTAGGCATGTCACGGTGACCGAGTGATTCTTTAGATAGCCATTAAAGATGAATCGGCAGCACGTCTTGAATTTGTCCACTGTGGTGATGTTATTTTTCCGGTGAGGATCCCATATCGTCGGGCAGTATTCGAGGATTGGCCGAATTAATGCTTTGTAGGCAGCTCTTTCGTGCCTCGTCACAACAGGAAAGGGTTCTTCTAAGTAGACCCAGAGTTCTATTAGCTTTGGTGGCAGTCTGATTATATGTTTATTCAAGAAGGTCAGATGACAACTCCACTCCTAATAAGGGTAGTGTTTCACCTCTTCAAGTAGAGTCTTTCTAATGATAACGATTAATGAGGGGTTTCTTTTTTGAGTCGATCTCATATATGTCTACCTTATTAGCGATCCTATAGTTTCGCGACGTTTATGTGTGCTGTTTTTATGTTTGGTTAACCCGGTATCCATCAAAGACAATGGGAGCTTTGCCATAGCGGTCAGCTGTGAAAGATGCATAATCATCAGTTTTGCAACTATACTATAGGTGCTCCCTCTGTTCAAGCGATGTAAACGAGAACCTCATCAACAACATAGGATCAGTATTGGCATGTCCAGGGGCTAGCAGCCTCTGACGAGATACATGCTTGTAAATGGCCATCAGAAATTGTGCCTTATCTGGCCTACTAACATGGCCTGCCCTCAAACAAACAGATGGACGGATATGGCGAAAGTTCATGAGCAAAGGCACCTTATCTAATGACGTTCTCCAGATGTGATACCAAACAGGAATATTTTGAAATAACAGAGCTTGGTCATCGTTACTTGACAGCCAAATTTAATGCAAGGGTTTGACTTTAGCTTCCATTTGTAGCTATTAGAAAAGTCAGTGTCCTTCCATTTCTTTGACTGTATCTTTGCCTACTTGAAAGAAATCTTGTACATGACATCCTCACCAGCATTATCCCTGTGAAAATGTTTCTCAAGGCCTTTACTCCTGTGAAGGGAGAAGACTTCACCAAACCCAACCAATCAAACAGTTGAGCCGGCTCCACCGTCTACAACATATTTAGCTGCTGCCTCATACGCCGAAGCAGAAAACTAATTGGATGAATTGCATCGTGCCGAATGCAACAAGATTACTGCAAGT
>JAMKCH010058843.1:0-26589 GCA_023653785.1 Ophioderma brevispina | reverse complement strand
GAATGATGGGCAAGATAACAAAAAATTAGATGAACAAGTCTTAGCCTTTGTCAAACCCGTCTCCCCCCCCCCCCCAAACCAGGATGTTTTTAGGGAAGGCGCGATTTTTTTTTGTGTCGCATGCCGGAAGCAGGAAGACGCATAGGGATCCCTGTGTCCACTGTTGTTGTAGTTGATGTCTGTTCTTGTTGATTGATGTCTGTTGTGAAAAAGGTTTTTTTTAACACTTGAGTCATAGGTGCAGCATTTGATCCCTTATTGTTGATGAGGTAAAGGTTCACATACCAAGGGTTCAAAGGTCATGTGAGGTCAAGTTGTAAGATAGGCTGTGAAAATTGTAAAATTGACTCATTGAAAAGTTGGAGTTCAATTGGGACCAAATTGAATCAAAGGTGACAACATGGGATCCCTCATTTGTTTGATGAGGTCAAAGGTCAATACCAAGGTCTCAAAGGTCATATGAGGCTTCAAGCTGAAATTGAAAATTGGATCATTTTAAAAGTTGATGAAGTTCATTTGCAACACACTTGTTTTGGAGTTTATATGCAAAACCCTCATTTGTTTATGAGGTCCAAGGTAATATCAAGGTCAAAGGTCAGTTGATAGGCATATCATTCACTAACCGCGAAGGCAGGCGACACAACGGGTCCGAGGACCAATGTATTTTTTTTCAAAGGTGACTTTCCAATAAATGATAACAGGGGGAGGGGAGGGATTGGCAAGTGGGACTTCTGTCACCCGAAGGTTAAAATTTTGTAAAACCAAAAAGGATAAAAACACCCTAATTTTGGCTTGCTCCACTTGCGAGATTAGTTCTTTGGAACTTTTTTATTTAAGTCTTTGTAGGGGTATTGCGGCGTCCGCCCCCACCGCCCCTCCTCCGGTTCGGACCTGCCTTGCGTGGAAACAGATTTTGACTTGTTTGTGCCACTGATACTCTTTCAACTGGATCCATTTTTTTGTTATGCAGGTTGCAGCCCAGACTGGTCATGAATAGTAGCTAGTGATCAATAAGGAGATATATTGAGCAAATACACTCCATCATCTCAAAAAGTCTTGGTAAAAGAGTAGCCAAGAGCAATATGGAGAAGATACGCGTGTAAGACATGCTAACTAGTGATCCCGAATCACAGCTGGTTTGACCGCCATGCAAAAACCGTCTCTTTTATTTTTAGAAGCAATTTAAGAGGGGGGGGGGGAGGGGGGGGGGGCTGCAACACAATTTTGAAACTGGTATAAGTAGGGGCATGCAAAAGCATCTGCCCAAAAAATCAGAAAAAAGATTGCGGGGAGGGAATCTTGCCATATAGGCCTACACCGGCAAGGGGGGGCAGGACACCACAGTTAATGCACTAAAGTTGGGAAGGGGTATTTTGGGTGCCTTAAAAACATATAGGAAATATCCGGCTAAAAGTTCGTTTTTTGGGGGTGACCATTTCTTTTAAACCAGATATCGCCCAGTGCTGAAAATTGGCACAGGAAGAAAGAAGAAGTAATTGAAGGAGGAGTTATATGGCGCTCACCAGCGTGAGCACCAACGAGATTTTAGTAAGTTAAAAACCCTGATATTTGAATTTCGCGCGGTTTTCCAAAAATCCCTCTATCTAAACTGACAAGCTCTGGACAAAGCAATTTCAAATTTCGCCGTTGCCTACTCTCCTTCAATATGTTTTACCAAAACATCGCACTATTCAACAAAGACGCGCAATAAGTATCGTGTGTTCAGCTGTATCAGAGACTAGAAATTTCCCAATTTGACGACACGGCTATTTTGTGGTGGACGGGTTCATGAAACATTGTTTCGTGGGCAGGGACTTAAGGAATGCGATTCAAAGGTTCCACCCATTCACGGCCAGAGCTTCCCCAAACAATGTTTAAATCTCCGATCAAGAAAAACTTGCCAAGCAATTCTCGATACTTGGCCTAAAATGATAGTAAATATAGCTGACCGCGTCGAATGATTGTGTTGTGTGGTGAAGCATTGACTGGGGCTGCCTCTGAGGTGCTCACTCATCATCGCTTACAATTCCCAGTGATTTGCGTTGTAGAGGAAACACGGGCAATTAATTTAGTGAGTATGAATTTCAAATGTGTGGGTTTTAGTCTTCCAGTGTGAAATTCCATTTCGCCCACACATACACAATCTTGTCATTGAGTTGCAAATGCGTGGCAGGGCGATTGTGGTGTGTGTTACAAGACCCCAGTCAGAGTGACAGTGTGGTCTGCCTTGCTGAGCCATGCCATGATAAGTTCGTCAACAGCTGGCATGACAGTCAAGATCGCTGCTAGTTGTAATATTATTATGTTAAATACGTGCCCAATTGGCTCTGACATATTTTTGGGGAACTTGGGCAGTAATTGTTTTTTAATTATTTTTTTAATTAAGTCATTAATAAACCATTTTTGTGCATTCAACAGACTGTATGCTCAAGGGGCTGCACGATATCAAAACATTCATCGGGGCGCACAACGCATGCCGCAAAAGGTCAGGATAGAGGTGTTTGTGTGCCGGTCTCACCCCCGTTACTAATCGAATACGTCCCCCCCCCCCTGACGGTCATGATTTGTATGATTAGCGCCCTCTATATGCCCATTTTTTCCATAGAAGAAATGTTAAACAAGATTTTTAAAGAAAAATCAGATGTGCCCGCAATGAAAATTTTCTAAAATTTACACGGGATGAAGTCAGTGGACATGATAAGGTCCAAAATTAGTTTTCAAAAAGTGTGTCGCCCGTTGTGATATTTTTGCTGTATTCTGGTTTTGTCATAATAAATGAGACTATCAAACAGCTGTGGAATCCTTTCTCTTTCAAAAGTCGTTAAAAAATCGGTCTGGTAGTGGTGCCTGAGGGGCAAAGATTGCCATGATGGACATGTAATTGTATGAAATGGTTTTTTGATGGAAAAATTAACGAGCGATGTGGTGACAAGGCAGAATATAGTCAATATTCCAGAAAAAAAATAGGGAAAGGTAAAGAGGGTAGGTATCAATAATAGTGTATCCCCCCCCCTACCTCACTTAGAGAAGGAAAACTGAACTTGTGCACAAGAGTGGGCCGCTTCCCCAAACCACAGCTTGCAAACCTATGTGGGTCTTGCGCGGTGTTGAATTTTGGGGTGGAGGGCTGAACAGAGAGCAGATCAAATATCAACATCAGCAAGGCTTGACGCCACCACCATCCTCCACATGGTGCCCCGAGGAAAAAGGTTCTGGCTAAGTTGAGACTCCACAAGCTTGGGTTGGGTGTGTGGAGATTTTAGGCACTTCCTCATTTTGTGGCCTCTAAGGAAAGGATGACACACCTCCCCTCCCTCCTGCTGGCTACACCTCTTAGAACTATAAGTTCAGAACCACGTGGCGGCTCCAGAATCAGAAGCAGGGGCGAAAGGAAGAGTTAAATAGTGCCCGGGGTTGTGACACAAATGTAATTTCCCGGAAAATAGTCGTATTTTCCCAAGATTTCCCAGTATATCAAATGTAAAATTCCTTCCAATGGCCAACTTAAACTGGGAAGGAGCTTCCCAAATTTCCACTTTTCAGCCATGATACTGTGATTTATCAGCAAATAGGTTTATTCATGCAGAACTCTTTAGGAAGGAGGATTAATTGTTGTATCAAGGGACCAGTACTATACAAAAATTTCTAGCTGAAATACATGTGTTAAGAGTTATGTGAAGCAGTCACCAAGTTGTTGTTGATAACACACAACTTTTAACTATGCTATTCGCCCCTGCTTTTCCGGAGATTATGGAGCCGCCACTGTCGAAAGAAACTGATGGCTCTAGGTAACTTCATGTCAACAGCACTGCACCGTTACAGTCCAAATAAATGGAGATAGAGAAAGTAATGTTGGTAGAAAGGTACTTTTTTTCTGGGCAAGAAAAATTATGAAGCTTGTAGGGAATTAACGTAGGATGATATATAGGATGTTTTCCACTAATGCATGTCAGAGCTTTGAGATGGAACCATTGATTTTTTTTTTGTTTTTTTTGCCTTACGAATATGTTTGCAGAGGGATATGTCCACAGAAAATGGCATCATTATGTGTGTGAAGTTGTAACTCAAAACAATATCCGTGACCTGTCAAAAATAATTAAGTAGCTCAGCCTCAAGCTCATAACCCATGCATCAGAGGTCAACAGGTCAGCTTTTTGGACTAGATGATTACTAAATTAAGTGAATATGGGTCATAATTATATAGAGTCATGTTATCAAGTGTATTGATATAGCCCAGGAGCTAGCAGACTTTGTAACACACATCCGAGTACAAAAGGTTGTGAGTGATTAAATATGGTGACAGCCTGACAGGGACCAATGAAATGGGGGTTCTTAAGGGCCCCATGTGAACCTTGAGCTTCCGAGTATCTATTTGGTTTGAACTCGCAAATATGTGATTATGTCTGTAAAACTGACATTTCTAGAAAGAAAATGGATGATGAACCGATGATGGCGTTCAAATTAATGAACACTTCCCGTTATTTGAGAGGAGGAAAAAATAACTAAAAACACATGATTTTGCCCCAAAATTTTCAGACAGCATAACAAAAAACAATCTGAATTTTCATGATTTCTTATGTTATTTTAGAAACAAGACAAATTTGTCTAGGGACGTTTTTTTCATTTTTGAAACTGAGTACTTTGTCGAAATAGAAGGAAGGAAAAATGTAAAAAAATAGTGATTTGTACCATGTTTTCCAAATTTGAGTATATATTGGAGATATCTTTAGTTAGAAATAAAAAAAATGAAAAATTGAGAAAACCGTCCCTAGAGAAGACCGATTGCTATGTAGGAAAGTTTTAAGTTAAACCTACCTTTTACTAGGTACTTTTGGAGTTATTTGTTGAAAATTTGCCGAATGTTGACGAAAATTGAACTTGAGAACAGAACTCCATGTTTAGTAAAAAAGGACTTTTCACGAATTTCAAGCTGTCTCTTTCTCAAAAACTTTGAACTTCAAAAATTGAGTATATATGTTGTGCAAGTGATGAAAATACATCTTTAGACTATTGAATCAAACATCTTTTCTCTCTAACTCGAGAAATCAGAAGAAATTGACATTGTCTGGTCTAAATTAGCGCTTTTGTTACATTTTCAAATATTATTTTGCGTTTTTCCAAGATGCGTTCGCGCCAACGTACATTAAAACACGAGCACGCTCATTACGGCAGTTAATTAAAGTAAAAATTCACCACGCGACGCGAAGCTGACGCCTTGCGCCTGCCGGCGTGTAATGTGCTTCTTAAATTTCCCACCGTTAAGACCATTGGGATTTTGTTGGACTTTAAATGGTAAAATAGCTGCTTTAAATCGGCACAAAAAATACAACTCAGGATGTCTGCATTGTGGATAACCTTTTGTTGGTAACGACTTTTGTTAGAACACAGGTGATGTTTAAAAAATGGTGCCAAAATCAGAAATTCGAGTAAAAAAAATAAAGCACGGCGTTAACAATGCCCCTTAAGTGCCGCAAATGGAGATCGGAAGAGAGAAGAGAAGGAAAAAAAATAAAAAAAGTAAAATTTTTTTTAAATGATCAATCGTGTTGAAAAGTATTCACGGTTATTCGTCTACCACAAGGATTCAGAAATGTATAGTTGTACTATCTACAACATAAAGTTAAGAGTACGGCTAAAAACAGCAAAATCAATTAAAAAGGGTCATTCAGTTGTCACAGGGGTCAAAATTTTAACAGTTGTCGAATTTAGATAAGAAATGGTGCAAAATATGGTGGAGTCATAGGATTAAAATAAGGAATAGTTTTGGTGTCTGAAATGCTTGCTAATAACAAAGTTAGTAGGTGGGGAAAGAAAGAAGGTCAAGCACCATTAATGCAATGGACGTTGAACTTCTTGCTCCCTACATCAGTAAACTAAGCTTTTAGACAGTCAAAACATTTCCTTTATTTTAATCCTTGAGCTCCACCAATAATTTGCACACTTTTTATCCCAAATTGAGAAATTTAAAATATGTGCACCCCTTTACAACTGAAAGGAACCCTTTTTATTGATGTTTGGTGTTGTTTTTGCGCCCCTAACTCTGAAACTTTAGGTGTTGATATGTACAAATTACCTTTCATGAATCCTTGTTGTTAGGCACAATAACATTGGTATAATTTTCAACCATGATTGGGATCCAATTTAAACATTTGACCCCTGTACAAATTGGTGTAGGGCCCCCTATCCTTAGGACCCATTTGCAGCACTAAGAATCACATTTCAGGGGGTCCCTGTCAGTCATGTGAACATATTTACTCAACTCAAACTTTTGTACTTTGAGGGATGTTGTTACCCACATGCCTGCTAGCTCCAAGGTAATACATGTAGCCCAAAAATATATAGTCCTCAATTACAATCTCTACTTCCCCCCCCAAAATAGCATTTTCCTTTATTGGTATTATTACCTGTGTAAAGAAAATTCAATGACGGGGCGGGGCAATCCCATGTTGGATGATGTATTTTTTCCTTGTCAATTGCAAAAGTTGCAAAATTCTATTTTAATTTTTTAATATTAAGTTTAAGTAGTGCCAAATCTTTTTTTTTTTGCTCTTGTTGATAGAAAACAAAGGGGTAGACTTATTTAATCTTTCAGTTTCATTCATCTCAAAATATGATGCAAGAGTGCCCCAGGATTTGGGCAAACCTTGTGAAAGTTAATTTTGCTCTTAGTTTAATACATGGTAAGCAGAAAATGCTTGTGTTTTATGGTTGTTAATTGATTTACAGAAACTTGGCTCAAAGATGCCCCTTGAGAACCTAACCCTAAATAGACAGGCAAATTACAACACAGTGGGGCTAGGGGAATGTGATACAAAGATTGCATCAGGAATGTCAGAATCAACGAATTTTGGCAAATACACCTTTCTCTGTGATATCTATTGGAAAATATACACAAACAATGGAGGCGTGGAGAATCATGAAATGCACTTAACCATTGCAACATTTGCCCGGAATTCACTTCAGGATGTGATCTAATACATTGGTAAGCATTCCAAATATGCAAAAATAACCTAGCCTGGTTTCAAAACAAAAAAAAAAATAGGTGGCTTCTCTCTGGAAATGGTATTTCAAAAGTAATATTTTTCCATCAGCTCTTTGAATATAAAAATCTCAAGAGCAGAAATTATTTTCAAAAAAAGAGGGTTCAGGTCAGGTGGTGCAGGAGGATGCTTGTCCAGGGATGAGACCTGAAAATTTGATTCATAAACAGTTTTGAAAAACAATACCTCATGAATAGATGCCGTTATAAGCATTTTAAATATCATAATGTAAAGGCGGATCATTGAAATCTTATAACTAACATCCATATATATACGCACATAAATTGCCTGTGTAAGTATATTTTTCTCTAGTGCACAAAACGTGCGAGCCTACCACACGTAACTCCTGCATGAGCCGAAACTGGAACCAGTAACCAGTGGCTGCTAACATACACTAAAGTAGAAGCACGGTCATTCCTTTTACAAAATAAGCGTTTTTTAAGCGTGTAGTGTGTTCCGCTAGCGTAACACTCACTGGCCAGTGATTCGGTGCCAGTGCTCCTTGACAACAATCGCCGATGCTGAGTGGCTCAATCGTGCGCGATCAGTGCATAATTTGCATAGTATTGGGCCCCTGAAGTGGCATGACGAGCGGAATATGTGTTAAAGGAATTGTGGCTCAGACTTTACATGTACATTTTGTACACTGGTGATTTATTTCCTGGATAAGGCCTTTTTTTATTTATGATATCTTGCCATTTTGTTTACAAAATAAATTTGTATCACAAAATTTCAGCACTCAGGTTAACATTTTTCTCCAGGATAAGGTGATTTTTTGGCTTATGAGAGTGCTGGGTGACAGATCAAAATGCTCATCAAACTTTATTTCCAATTACTACACAGTATGAAAACAAAACAGTGATATGGAGGAGTCGAGGAAAAGGTCTATAGGGCCCAAAACACTCGCCCCCCTTGGAATACATTAACAAGCAAGCACCAGGTCGCATAACTCAATCAAGAAAACGCCTAAGCATAAATTTACACTGTACACTTGTAACACATTTCTTGTAAGACTAAAATCAATTATAGTCAATACTCTTGGTTCACTGTAGTTGTCTGGCGACTCTTTGCATGCATTGTTAGTAGGGTCTCTACCAAAAAACAGGGAACCATTTTTTGGACATCAAGGTCAGTAACTGTCAAGTGTAAGTGATATACACCACATGTGCTTATGTGTTGGCCTGGATGTTTTTTTGGCATAGATGGCCTTGCAGGGCATATGATTTTGTCACACATGGAGTATGTTACCTCTTAAATTTAGAAAGTTTTCTTTGTATGACTACTAAAAAATGATTCTTTTTTCCTTTGAATGCCACTTCATCATTTTTATGAACTGTTGTGTATGTGTGCATTTGTGTGTGTGTTTGCATGTGTGCATGTGTGAATTGGAAATTATATTTACATGTGTAAAAGAAAAATCTCAATGGGGAGGGGGGCAATCCCATGTTGGATATGTAATTTTTCTGCAAATTGGTATTTGTGTAGGCTGTGTTGACCCTTTTTTACTTATGAAGTAGTGCCAACCTCCGTTTTTGCTATGTTGATAGAAGAATACCAAGGGGTCAAACTTCAAGTGTCATTCATGCTCTAAATATTATGCAGAGTGCATTTTAGCAACCTTGAAAGTAATTTGCTCTTGTTGAATACTTGTAATCAAAATGCTGTTTTCTGGTTTGTTTAATTGATACGAACTTGGCTCAAAGATGCCCCTTGAGAACCTAACCCTAAATAGACATAAATTACAACACAGTGGGCTATGGGGCACTGTGATACACATTTGCCATGAATGTCAGAATCAAGCTGAATTTTGAATAACCTTTTCTCTGTGATTCTATTTTGAACTATACCACAACAATGAGGGTCCGCTTGGAATCAATGAAATGCACTTAAACCTTGCAACATTTGCCCCCGGATTCACTTCAGTATGTGATCTAAACATTGGTAACATTCCAAATCTGCCAATACCAACCTAGCCTGGTTTTTCAAAAAAAAAAACAAAAATTAGGTGCTTCCTCGCTGGAAATGTAATTTCAAAGTAAAGATTTTTCATCACTCTTTGAATATAAAATCTCAAGAGCAGACCTATTTCCAAAAAGATGAGTTCAGGTCAGGGTGGTGTACAGGAGGATTGCTTGTCCAGGGATGAGCCCTGAAATTTTGATTCATAAACGTTGAAAAACAATACCCTCAGATAGATGCCGTAATCATTTTAAACAATATCATATGTATGCGGATCATTGAATTTATAAAATACAAATCCATATACGGCACATAAATTGCCTGTGTAAGTATATTTTTCTCCAGTGCACAAAACGTGCGGCCTACCACAAATCTACTCCTGCATGAGCCGAAAACTGGAACCCGTAAACCCAGTGGGCTGCCTAACATGACACTAAAGTAGAAAGCACGGTCATTTCCTTTTCAAATAGCGTTTTTTAGCGTGTACGTGTGTTCCTTAGCTTAACACTCACTGGCCGGTGATCGTGCCAGTGGCTCCTTGACAACAATCCCGATGCCTGAGTTGCTCAATCGTGCGCGATCAGTGCATAATTTGCATAGTATTATGCCCCTGAAGTGGCATGACGAGCGGAATAATGGGTTAAAGGATTGTGGCTCAAACTTTACTGTACATTTTGTACATTGGTGATTTTTATTTCCTGGTAAAGGCCTTTTTTATTATGATAGTCTTCCATTTTGTTACAAAATACTTTGGAATCACAAAATTTCAGCAACTCCGGTTACCATTTCCTCCAGGATAGGTATTTTTTGTGCTTTAGAGAGTGTGCTGGGTGACAGATCACAAATGCTCATCAAACTTTATTTCCAATTACTACAAAGTAACACAGTATGAAACAAAACATTGATATGGAGTCGAGAAAAGTCTATAGGGCCCAAAAAAAACAACTCGCCCCCTTTGGAATACATTAACACGCAAGAAACAGGCAAAAATAACTATCAAGAAACACGCAGAAAGTGTTACCCTTGAACACTTGTAACACATTTTCTTTTTTTGTAAGACTAAATCATTATAGTCAATACTCTGGTTCTTAGTTGTCTGGCGACTCTTTGCATGCATTGTTAGTAGGGTCATCCTCCCAAAAAAACAGGGAACCATTTTTGGACATCACGGTCAGTAACTGTCAATTGTACGTGGATATACACACATGTGCTTATGTGTTGGCCTTGATGTTTTTTTGGCTAGGTGCCTTGCAGGGCATTGAATTTTGTTCACACAAGGAGTATGTTACCTCTTAATTGAGAAAGTTTTTCTCTTGGTATGACTACTAAAATGATTCTGTTTTTTTTCCTTGAATGCCACTTCATCATTTTTCAATGAATGTTGTTCTGTGTGCAATTTGTTTGGTTTTTTCATGGTGTGCATGTGTGTGTGAATTGGAATTAAATGTTAAGTTGAAAAAATTTGGTACTAAATTAAAATGTTTCAAAATTTGGTTTACAGCAAAGTACAATTAAATGTGACAGGTTGGGGAGGGGGTATGGTTATATGTGGCCGCCTATAAGACCCTCATTTTTTATGCTCTTTTTTATTCCCCTGGCTTGAAAGCATAGGGGGTATTGCGAGGGTGCGCATGTCCTATGGTGTATGTATGTATGTGTATTAACTGTGTTTCCAGTTTGGTAGGTTTCCATTTTTTTGTGTCTCCTTTGAAAAGTTTAATCTGATTTTAAACCATTATTATTTTTTTCGAAGAATCTTCCATCCGATAACCTTTGTACAACCGCTTAAGGACAATACCCCATGTACCTGAGACAGTTACATGAGTTTTTTTAGCACCATGACATGAGTTTTAAAGGTGCTTGTTCCGATGTTTTGGGGGTATCGTGGTAGCTACTTGGTATGAGACCTGGCACTTGTATACATACAACCGCCAGTGTACCGTGTAGAAACGATTTGCGGTTTTGATGCTAACGCGATTAATACAGTATGCACCTCCCTATTCCTACTGTGCTAATATTAGATGTTAACCACTAAAACGTTATGCCTTTTTTGTCAGTATCTCGAAACGGAATGGATTTGAGCGCTAAATTTCAGGACGACAAGGATAAAAATACGGTCTTTCATCGATAGCAAAATTGATACTACTTTCCTCGGGGGGTCCCAAAGACATCGGAACAAGCACCTTTAAAAGACCAGCATGAGTTTTTCGGGGAGGCTCTTATGGCTGAAGCAGTCTAGGGATGTTCCATTTCTTTGGGCGTGTCATTATTTATGGGTTTTGCTGTCTACTGTTTGAAAGTGTGTGGTGTTCTTGGTGTCTTCTGGTTCCATTTCTTAGGTGGTTCCTGGTGTCTACAAATTCCATTTCTTGGTTTCCTAGTTGCACTGGTTAATTTATTGGATAGCTTCCGTGTTCCTTTTAATATTGATAGGTACCATGTGGTGTTTATACTTTCACTAATGTTATAGGGATCTAGTTATTCTAAACTTGAAGCCGAGTTCAAGTGGCAATTCTGAAACATAATAATGATATATTGATATTTTTATCGCAGGTACAAGAATTTATCGGTCTCGCTTGACCGATAAATTCTTGTATCCTACTCAAATCCATCCAATATCATATCAGACTTGGGGTGAAGGTGCAATAGGGTTCCTTCATATGTGGATGATGTGCAAACGTTCTGACCCGGTCAAAGGTCACCTCTGAGGTCCTGGTCCAGTTTGTGTTCTTTTGTGTTTTATAAAGAACTTTTGAAGGTTTGAAGTCTTATTTCAACCTACTTGGGGTCGAAGTGTTCATCGGTTCCTCAGATGTTGTTGAAGGCAAAGGTCACATATCAAGCTTCATAGGTCATCTGCGGTCATTATCCCTTTGTAAGGGCTTTTCATTTTTTTCAGAACTGTTCAAATTTCTAGATGATTATCCATGGAACAATTATTTTTTGGGGAAAAAAGTGTTTTTTGTTGACATGCCCTCACTCGACAGCGGTGCCATCTAAACACCTGTGTATAGTGCTATCTTGCCAGGGGGATCGGCGCAAGTTTATTGCTGTATTTTTTTAGTTTCACATGACGCCCCATTTTAGACCATTTCAGTTCCAGAGACCCTACTTTTCAGTTCCAAAGCCATATTTCTACCAAATTTTTCTTCAAATTCCTAAAAGTAGCTGGAATTGAGGGAGATTGCAGCTAAGTTTCTGAATTTTCTTGAAACCTAGTTTCAGAGACCCCATTTTTTTGGGCCTGGATTACCCCCCTCCTTAGTTTCAGGACCCCATTTTTTTGGGCCTGGAATCACCCCCCCCCCCCCCCCCGTCAAGTTTATTATAAAGGGAACAAAAACAAAGAAACAAAATTGCAGGGATCCTGTACCATACACAAATTTTAAAAGTTTCGAGAATGGTGCACCGCAGCACGTCGTGGATTTTTTTAAATTTAAGTGTGGTGGTCGACATTGATTGCATTAAAATTCGAAATTTTTAGCTTCATAGTCCATTTCGTTTGCCCCCCCTCTGAAGCAAGGGGAAATTTATGGGGTCACCATCAAAAAGTCCACCCAATGTTAACGACTATGTTGAGAGGGTCCCAGATTAGTACTGGAACCCTCCAAATGTGTAAATTTGGTGTAGCATTCAAATCTGGCATCAGGAAGTTCATAGCGGGTTTAACTTTAGAGTTAATGAGGCCAAAATGCGCCTTTTTCATATTGGGGTCAAATCTCTGGGGGGTAATACTCCAAAGTAAAGAACCTTTTTCTTGTCCCATCTTTGGCCATCAGAGTACACAGTGAAACTTTTAAACCAAATTAACCAATACAATTATGAACACATTAGAAGTAATAAGTGGAGGTACAGCCCCCTTGAAAATGGGGAAATTGTCCTTTTTTTGACACATTTTGACCCCCCTGAAAACCAATGTTGACATTCGACAACCGCCCCTCTGCTTCAAGATATGTTAAGATATAGATCATTAACACTTTCCCTGAAAAGAACTAGCTTGTCTTTATTTTTTCAACAATAAAATACCCTCAAAGAAGTTACCACACAAGTATACGTCCCCAAGGTCATTGTACCTTCACAGCGTATATCCACCATCTTACATTCAAGGGGATATCAGCAAAATTATCTTTGCAGATAACAAGAACATCTGAAACCAAGCTGATTCTTTCACGAATAGTTCTTTGAGGATGTATCTTCAATATCTGAATAGAGGGGTGATGTCATATCAACCTTGATTTTCAGGGGGGCCAAACATGTCAAAATGCAAATGTTAAGGATTTTCAAATAGGCGTAAACACACTCGCTTATTACTAAACTAATGTACTATATTGACTGGTAGAAAGTCTGCAGTGTGACTCTGGTTACCCAAAACCGACATTAAAAATATTTTACAGAGTTCTGCCCCCCTCCCCCCCAAACTTGTTCCCCACATAAAATATTGCATTCTCACCCGAATAACTTTAAAAGTAAAGGAGCTTCCTTTTTGATCCATATTTGAATTCCTACAACCAAAACAACTCCCCAGATAGTGAAATATTCAGAGTTGTGGAGGGTTTCATTAACAAGTTTATGCGCCTCTCAACTTGTTTTTGCATCACACAGCATGTTTGATGGTGACCCCCCTAAATTTCTGATGCTCCTGCTGCGGAAAACCAAGCGGATGACGCGCAAAATTCAGGATTTTTCCTTTCTCATACATATCTAGCATCACCCAAAAAGAAAAAAATCCATGACATGCTGTCGGTGCCATCCGATTGTTTGACATTGAATACCAGTTAAGGGACATTAGGATATGGGAATTATCAGCTTAGCATGCCATTTGTTGCTGTACCTAAAGTTGTTGTTGCTAAATGGGTTTCACTTCAATTGCACTCAACACCACACCTCTGGAGTAAGCCACAGCATCCTTGTGCTCTCGGTTGTTTTTGGTGTGTGGTGTTTTTGTTTGTGTGATTATTTACAGCGCTTAGATGCGTTGTTGTAGCGCTTTATAAGTAACAATTAATTTTTTTATAACTTTTGTCACCTCTAATAAAGCATGTACAATCTGCACACAAACTGCTCGTCTGCTGCCTGTATTTTAATATACCAATTATGAGCGTGTCACTTCCATCGTAATCACACTGAGCAATTATGCAGTCCAATCAGTGTTATATGACCTTTAACTATATTAACCCGTTTTACGCCCTGTTAGTTTATAGCCAGTGTGTCTCCTACATATCAACAGAATGTATTTCATGATAACACTGGTCGTAATGCCCCCAAGCGTTCTAAAAATCCCTGATCTTGGAACTTTTTTGTACAACAGGGGTGCAAACCTTTTTGACCAGGGTCCAGCATTGTTTTAGTCCACAACTATTGCAGGCCGCAAACAAGTAATCGGGGCTCTCTAGTTTGGTTTATGACGTGCCTGAGAATCTGGCAGTAGGACCCGCATTCTATACGCATTTTTTGCTGAAAAGGGGACCCATAGCTACACCAAAGATATAATTTTGGAGCACCTTTACCATAAATTTTCCTTTGTAGCCTATAATATAGGCTATTGTGCATCACGTAGCAAATTAGAGTAGGAAACCAATGTTCTCTCCATAAACTGTCTCTCATGTCTTTTTCCAATTTCTTTGAAACTCGCAGTATGCAAGATGACTTTTCTTTGAAAGTTATGTTGTGGATTTTGAAATTCCTGAGCACGATGTTGCGTTTGGGGCA
Source organism: Ophioderma brevispina (assembly GCA_023653785.1). Classification (NCBI taxonomy): domain Eukaryota; kingdom Metazoa; phylum Echinodermata; class Ophiuroidea; order Amphilepidida; family Ophiodermatidae; genus Ophioderma; species Ophioderma brevispina. The sequence continues at coordinate 11,881 of JAMKCH010058843.1, read as the reverse complement.
TTTTTTTCGTCCTTTGTTGTTTTCTGGAATGAATTGTGTTGTAGGCAAATTATTCTGAAGTGTCTGTTGTCCTACAACTGTAGATGGCATGCTGTGTGAAAAGGAAGCCATCATTATCAATTCTGGCCTAGAGATGCATGTGCATTTGCAGCCTAGTCTATAACCACTTGCAATAATTTTCATGCTTATCTAGGTAGATGATATTTATGTTATTGCCTGAATGGTAGTTGTATTTTTTTCCCCCAAGATCTTCCCCAGTTCTAAATTCTATGCTTTGGGTCAAGTGTTGTACTTTCAACGCATTCCCAGTATTGCTCCTGAAGATAGTGCTTAGTTTTCAGTCGCATTCCCGATGCAATGTTTCCCATATGGTTCAAATCGCATAATAATAGTAATATTCTTGAACTTTAACCTTGCGCTGTGTTAACTTGAACGCCCAATTCTCTCCTTCCTCAATCATAAATGGCCTTAAAACACCACGCTACCCTAAGAGAGCATATTTAGCCCCATCCACAATGCATCAGTTTATTGGTACTTGTCCCTCAATAATCCCTTGCATAATCCCGGCAATGTGATCCTCACAAAAATCCCATTTTTGTCTCGCCTGTAACCTTTGTTCGGCGAGGGACTTATAATCATTTTCTGTCTGTCTGTCTGTCGGTCTGTCTGTCCTGTCGTCGTCTGTCTGTTCTGTCTGTTCTTCCGTCTGTCTGTCTGTCTGTCTGTCTGTCATAGCTGTTCTGTTCTGCCTGACGTCCTGTGTTCACGGGCTTGTGGTCGATCTATCTGAGTTCCGTAGGGCTATGATGAATGTAACTTGGTGGAAAGAAGCGGGTCCACGAGTTCTCGCCCTGATTAATTTTGGCTAAATAATGCTAATTTAATATCTATTTGCATAATTAACGAAAATTTTTCCCGCAAGGCTTGTGTACAGTTTTTCTGGAGTCGTAAGGCGTATGACATTAACTTGGTGGAAGGCGCGGCCTGGAGAGTTTCTCGAACTATGAGATTTCGGGCATATTTTCGGGCAAATTAAGTTGCAAATCGAGTCTAATTAATATTGGGCGTAAACAACCTCGTATTGGCTATAACTTTTGAACGTACATTGGATACGGAAAATTCCTTCACTGCATGAAACCTATCATGGTGCCATCTTTTTTTCCATTTGACGTGTGTGATTCCAAGCGCTTAGTAATGCAAATGTAGCTAATTAAATATGCGTAATTACTGTATCTCTGAAAACCGTACATCGGATAGGCAAAATTCCTTCGCTGCATGAAAGAATACTCTGCCATGCAATTCTTTTGGGTGAATCATACTTGGGTAAAGTGCCTTGGGGCCGATTAAGGGGCATTTTTTTATACAATTGATCTAATAAATATGCTAATTGCTGTATCACTGAAATGGTACATTGGATATCAATTCCTTCCATACATGAGACTTGCCCGTACATCTTTTGTTGAATTCCCCAATTGCTGTCAAAGTGTCAAGTGGATCAATTACAGAAGGGGCATTGTTGATGCCATTGATGCTAATTAAATAGCGTAATTGCTGTATCACTAAAGGGTAAATTGGATATTCAAAATTCCCTCTCTACATGAGACTAAATACTATATGGTAACATCTTTTTGTTGAAATAATAATTGTGGTCAAAAATGCATGTGGGCCCTACAAGGGGCATTCTTTGATTATTTTAAAATTGCAACTAATGCAATGCTGTCATTTCAACCAAATTTTTCTCAGGTTGTCGAATGGTTCATTGTGAAATAAATTACTCTTCAAAGAATTGATTCAGGAGTTGTTACCTTACAATAAATTAGGTCAGCATGTGTTTTGTGGCAGTATAAGGCTGTGTGTGATTTGGTGGTGTACCAAACAGGTGTACAAACAAGAAACTTATCAAGGGGTGGGGGGAGTACCCCAAACCAATGTATTAAGCATCAATACGAGAGTCCGTTGCCCCATGTTTTCATTGAATGGGTTTTCTAAACTTCCTGGTCAGTCTTTGGGTTGGCCAGCCTGTCATTCTTGGAAATGTGAAAATGACAACAATTGTGCATTTCGCCACTTTCTGACCACTTAGTCGACTCAAATTTAAAATGTGTCACAGTATTTTTTGCAAAAATAGTGTTGGCCAAAGTTGATAAATTTTCATATTTTTTACTAAATTTAGTGATTTTAAGGATTTTTTGCATGACTTTTCAGGATTAATATCTACAATGGAAAATGTTGTGGCCGCCCGTTGGGGTGGTGTCAATGAAAGAGCAGGATAAGAATACTATAAATGCAAACCCGGGGGTGCTACGCCCTCCCACTCTTGGTTTGATTATGTTTGGGAACATGTCCAAGCTTAATATCTCCCAACGAAGATGTTTGTGACCTCTAGGTGGGTATACATGAAGAGTGAGAAGTATAGAATACGTAAATGCAAACCCTGGGGGGCTTCTACTCCTAAACATCTCTACTTGTGCTCATTGGGGGAACTTTTCAAGATTAATATCTATCTCCACAATGGAAATGTTGATGACCCCTAGGTGGTGCGTCAAAAAAGAGTGAGAGGTATAACATACTATCAAAATTAAACCCGGTTGGCTCACTCCTAAACCTCCTTAGTTTCTGCCTTGTTGAGGACTTCCGATATTAATATCTCCACAATGGAAAAGTTGTGCCCCCTGGGGTGGTTCAAATTGAAATGAGCAGGAAGTAAAGAATACTATAAATTGCAAACCAGGGGTGCTACTTCTAGAAAAACCTTCCTAAAACTCTCTGACTTATGCTCGTGGGGGGGTCAACTTGCAAATGATACTCCACAATGAAAATGTTGTGCCCCCTTGGGGTGTCAAATGCAATAGTGGGAAGTAAAACCAGTTAAGAAATTGGAGTTTATCTGTTGCACATACTTTTTTGGGAACACCCGGACTCGCACATGCACTCTGGTGTGCTGCTTTTTGTCTTACAATTAAGCGGCGAAAGCAGGCGAACTTGGTGTTCGTCAAGAACCGCTTGTTATACATAAAACTCGGGAACCTTTTTACCACCCATGTCTGCACGACAAAAGGCTGTACTGGAAGTAAGAGAATAATAATAAAGAAAGGTTGATGGTTGCGTGCCTTCACAGCATTCTTTACTACACACTAGGCGGGGGCGATGGAAATTTTCTCTCAGCATGGCTGTCATAGTACAGAAGGCGCGTGTTATGACGTACACCTACTGTGCAATTATGATGGAGTAGTTCACATCACCCTCTGCTACTATGAAGCAAGGTTACATGCAACCACTGTTTATTTCTTGGGAACGTGCATGATTACATCGCACCTGTGCTTGTCACTATTCCTGAATGTGAAAGTGTTTTGCTTTTCAAGAGTTTTTATGGGATACAAGTTTTAAAACCTAGTCTGGTATTATAAGTGGGTACATTAGCCCAATTGTGAAGTGTCGATGGTTTAAATCGTTTGTATATTAGTCTAGTTATATTGTATGTATTTTGTAATTTTGTATTAAGTTGACAATTTACATTTAACTCTGTTTATCAACACCACAAGTCATAGGTTGGACAGTTGACAAAACGCAGGAGATTGTCTTGGTGAGGTAAATTGCACCACAGGGTTGGACATGGACTTCAGAATACTTTTAGTTCGATTGATATCTCACCGCATTTGTCAAGCAGTGATGACTACACAAATTTTGACATTGACATACATTTATTGAAAGTGAAACATCAGTAATTGGGGGGGGGGGTATTCTCAACATAATATGACCATACAGGGAGGTGCCATAGAAGCGGTTAATTTGGCCTAACCTTTGCATCTCTGTATAGCTATGGGTCCCTTTTTTGGGGGGGCAGCAAATGGTAAGCTATGGGTCCTACTTCCAAGGTCGTGGAGGCACTTCCTACCCAAAACCAAAGTGAGACCCCCCCCCCCCCCCCCCCCGGGGGTTAATTAAGGGAACAAATTAAGAGAATGAAGAATTATGAATTACTCTCCATTAAAGTGTGTTAAAAGATTCACACACGATGCGCACAAACTCCCTGGCTGCAGGGCCACATGGAGGGTCTTACCTCTTGAAACTCGACTACTTAAATATTAAACAGCAAAATATTTGCTGTTCCTTGAAGTGGGAAAAGCAAATGACAGGTTTCCATAACACATATTGATTAAAAGTCATTGCCATTAAAATTTGCCGTATTTTGTGGTTTGCGTGTAAGTTAAACAGTAACAGAATAATACACTGTAATGTCATGAAGTTGTACAAGTATATGTCAAGTGAAAAATTAATTAAAAAAAACACCAAATCCCAGATTACTGTGGGATATTTTGTGGAGTTCACATCACAATCTTAGTTAAATTATGTATGACAATGAAGTAACCATTTTACTATTGCAATGATACACATAAAAATACATTTTTTGGCTGTTGCATTTCAGGGTTACTGAATACTCTGGTATCCTTAATAAGATGTAAAACCACCGGCTTTAAAAATGTGAACGCCCTTTTCTGAAAATTTAAAGTGACCCTTTGTATTACAAGTGCAGTATGGTGTGGTACATTTCAGGTAATGCAGGGTCCCCCCCCCAACTTCAAATCAATTAAAGGTGCATTTGTTCTCTAACACCTCATTTTTGGTTTATGGGTTCATTAGATATCCCGATTAGATTTTTTGTATGATGCTTTTTGATGTTAGTAAAATGTTTATATCCGGTGCCACTGAGCCAGCCACTGCGTTATAATTTCTGTCCTTGTTACAGACAGAAAATACAAAATGCTAATTTCTTCCAGAGTAGTCGAGTTGCAAGTATGGTTAGGCAACAATTAGGCTAACTGGTCAGATGATATAAAAATCTCAATCATCCCGTTAGGTAAAGTCCCGGACTTGGGCTGTGGATCACGAACCGCAATGTGTTGAAGTGTTTGCGTTCATGTGATTATGCCTTTCAAATACTGTTTATAATAATTACATTAAGGACAAAAGAAGTGACTTTTAGGTAGCTTGGGAAAAGACTAGCTGAACAACAAATAACTTTTTGGCCTAATAGAGAATTTGATGAATTAAAACAGTGTGAACACAATTATCATCATCATGGACTTATGTTAGTAATTTTTACTGAAGTACGTATAATGGAATATTCAAAGAGGTGTAGACCTTTGATTTGTACCCTATTGTAAGTGTTCAGGTATATGCAAAATCAAAGCCTACTTTAAGTCGGAAGCTAGATTCATAGGGCAGATTGTCCTTTTTGACGGACTCTTCTTGGTAAATTATGTTTCTTATTTAATGTGGCTAATTAAATATAGTGTAAGACAAATGACTACATAGTCTTTTCTTTTCACACTATAGTTTATAGTCATATCAAATAAGAAACACTAATTTCTACTACTATACTCTTTTCATTTTACACTTGATCTGAAGTTGTATTGCAATTGTGTGATGTTTTTTAAAACACTTGTCCAGGCATGTTACTCTTTTAAGTGGTTAAACAGATTAAATATAACAAGTTAACAGATTTTTGACCACCAAAATAAATAAATTAATAGTAGGGGGCCACATCCAGCATCTAAATTACTTGTGAATCAATCACATTTTATAGGAAATGGATCAATTGAGAGCTGTTTTAACATGATCAAAAGTAGGGTGCGTTATTAGAGTGTATTATTCATCCCACAATGCACCAGTTTGGGACATTTCACCTCCATAATGTCATGTGTATGCCAGCATGATCCCCGCAAAATCCCATTCCATGTTGTATTATATCAATAAACGAAAATTGTAATTAATGTGTAATTTTCTATTGTAACTAATATATAAGTACTTTCAAATGGATGTTGTTGTCTTTGAATAACATCATATTATAGGCTACTTCATCTTTGATGCTCCTGGTTTTTCAAGAAATGTTGCCGTTTTTATAGCAAATTTTGAAAAGTTTTGGCTTCAGTTTGAGAGAAATTGGACAATTTTCCCACACTATTTAGAAAATTTGTTGGTTTAGATTGATGAAATTGGACTAATTTCCATGTGTTTAGGAAAAATTTGTTTCAGATTCGAGGAAATTGAACTAATTCAAATGACATCTATTATGTACTTTAATGCATTTACTAATTTTTCCTGTAGCACCCTCGCGGCCCCGCATGCGAGCCTTAGCCGGCCCGCAAATGGCCCGCGGGCCGCATGTGGACACCCCTGTTTACAATAAGGGATAAAATTAGTAGAGGGGTAAATTGAAATCGGGTCAAAATTTAAAGAAATTTCGACACTCTCTAGTAATTCTAGCTTTCTAAAAACGTAAACAAAGAGTCATCTTCTAATATTTCCTCTAAATTATCTTTAAAATCTACATTTCATGTAACAAAGGCTTCAAAAATTTGTATAGCATGTATTTGACAATTTATCATAAATGGATACCATATATTTAGCAATGTAAAAATGCTAACAACCAAAGTTTTATAGCAGGGTACGTGAAATGGGTAGCATTTTGCTATGCTACAGGGGAATTTGCAACACACTACAAGTTTCAAAGTACTGTTTTCCTATGGCAGAATTTACCTTATAATAATACATGATAAATAAAACTCGTGTTAGGATATTCTAGGTTTTTGAAGCATTCCATGGATATTACCCCTAGTAACCTGTCTTTAATGACTTACTCAGCTCAGACCATATATATTTATCAGATTTGTAATTTTCTGATCGCAATTTGCCAGTAGATTTAATTTTAAGATTCTATGGTCTTCCGAAGCCATGAGGGAAATTTACGATCTTTCGTGCTCAAATGTTAGCAATTAAAACGCATGATGATTTATGACATTTCCAATATAGGTTTGATCATTTTTATTCAATTTTTAAAATACCCCAATCTTTACTGATTTATTCTGTTTACTGCATTACAAGGGGCGGTCCGATTTAAGTTATGACATTTTCATCTCATCCATTGCTTTCACCCCCCCAAACCCCATCTTTTAGCAGTTTCACTCCATATTTCACAATTCGTTTTGATGTGTACACTATAAACTTTATTTTGTGAGCCCCATAGAGTTACTTGTAAAACTATATTGGTCGACCAAATGGAGTACACTTCGCTCATAACTCCCCAACCAACATCAATTTAGCCCTAATAGTGCACAGGGTAATGAGAAAATAGTAGCTTCTTCGAATACCAAAATTTCGAACCATTCCTTTAAATGGGGCTCTGGGCGATGTTAATTAGCGATCGGGCCATGTGATGGACTATGTTCATTGTTTGTTTGGTTTGATCCACTTATACTGCTATTTAGTTTCACAATATGATTTGTAAACAAAATGGAATTGTTGGATGTTTCCTGGATGTTTCTGGATGGCGCAGTGTTTTTGGCTCCTTTGTGTTTCATTGGTTGATGATCTTGCGTGCGACCAAAGATCGGCTATTTTGGTTCCATTAATGGTCAGAAATATATGTAAAGAAATGGACACACTTTGGATGGTTCATGGGATTTTCTGGATGTTCCTGTTTTTTTTTATTCGCTTTGTTTTGAAGTGAGAACGCCATTGCCATTTTGACTGAAAATTTGAAGATGCCGCTGGCTACTTTACATTGGTGCCTATTTTAGCTTCGCTAACATGACTATGCTAGTGAGCGATTTTCTGTTTGATTTATGTGGATGCAACAGATTTGTGAACTCACACTACACTACTCAAATTCATACAAATGTAGGGAGGAATCGCGTCAAGAAGACCGACTTAGTGTGGAAGCCTTTGGAAAACTAAAGCTAAACAGGACCTTTTACCAGACTGGACAATAGCAGCACACCGTAAGTGTCATGCAAGGACTATTCTACAGGCCCAAAATAAAATAAATTGGTTTGCTTGTCCTCCACTACTAATTCTGGGATACAACATATTTGGTTATAAAAGCTTTCTAATTGTTTCTAACATCATAGCCAACTGTAAACTGAAAGCCAAGAAAGGGAATAAAATAAATTTGCCACTTAAGATGTCTAGTACATACGTCATATATGTGGTAAAAACCATTTGGAAGCTTCGAGACTGTTTACAAATGTGTAAATAATCTGATCGAAAAAATCTGTCATTTGGAAATTAGGTTGGTATTGTTTTGATGTTGTTTTTTAGTAAAACTGCCCTGAATTTAAATACTGAATTTACCGCCAATGTCAACTAATTTCCAATGTACGCCCAATTTTTCACCGACAAAACCTTTTAATGGGGGTTCACATCAGGTTCCCAGTTTCTTCCACAGTGGAAAAAACCGCGTTTTTTTCCCGCTTTTTTCCACTTGAGAGAACGGGTTTCTTCCGTTTTCTTCAACTGAAGCGTACGAAACTAAAAAGTCATTTAAATTTTTCTATTTTAAAGCCCATGAACTTAACTTTTGGTTTATATTATACAGTGAATGAATATATTTAAAATACCATTTAGGGACCCCCTACCTACCCATGTGCAATTGCATGATTAACTCACATTGAGTCACAAGGCCTAAATATAACAAATGACTGAAGAACTGATTAACACTTATCACACAGGGCCCAGACCGCCTTGTAAAGACTTGAACATCTCCAATTTCTTTAAACAAGACTCCCTAACCCAGCTTCTCCCCACTAGCAATACAAAGTGATATCACACAACATTTAACATAAATAACAGAATATGGTTGCTGCTTTATGAGTTGTGTTTTAAAATTAACAAATTGGTCATACATATTTTAAAAAGCTGTTTCATTGTTTGCATCTATAATTACAGCTATACTGTGATAGTATAAATTTGCACATGGAAAGATTCTGGAAAATGTTTACAATTATCATCTGTATAATTTTGCATAGCAAACCCAACAAAATTGTGAACAAATTTACTTAATACTTGTAAGGTATACTATATAAACTTGTAAATTATTTTGAAAAAAAAAAGGATTCTGGAAAGAAACTAAGTACCTGATGATTTGAGTGCAAAGCAGATGACTATGTGTAATTTAGTTTGTTGTTCCTAATACATTCGTTATTTCTTCCAGTTTGCTTCCCATTTTTCCATTTTCTTCCTTTTCTTCCGGAGAAACACCTTTTTTCCAGTTTCTTCCATTCTTTCCGGAAGAAATAGGTTTCTTCCGGATTTTCCAACCCTGGTGCACATCCCCCTATCCCCTCTAGGACAGTTTGGTATGAAACTCCCAATATGTAACTCATTTAATACATGTAACCGTATCATCATTGACTATTTCATACTGGAATAGAGCGGCAAGAAGGTTTTGCACTGTCCTTTTCTGCATTAAGGCCTTGTGCTGGGATCATCTCTGGTGAACTCTAATGGAAATGCCTTAATGAACAAAAACCTTTTGAGGTTTTTACAAATTCAGATTACAATCTCGAAAGGTTCCAACTGGTACCACAGGCAATGTTCAAAATGGTAGCAGGATAGTAAGCAAATGATATCCTTCCGTCGCTCTACTCCACTGGGATTCCTCTGGGTTGTGCCAGAGGCTTTATGGTGTAATGTTTCATGGTTTCCATCCCAGGTTTGCTTTCACAGGTTTTTCTCTGGCATTTTGACTAAAAAGTTTGAAGTGTTTAACGGATTGGTTACTCATAGGGACACATCATGTCATATCATTAAAATTGATCCAATCAGAGTACTCGAAAGGTGTTTGTCTTCAGGGGACTGTCACCATACCTGGTCCCTGCACCCAAGAGGAAGATTTCCAGGTACTCCCAACAATGCATTGCTTTCCAATGGATGGCTTTTTGGTACAGCTACTGATGTGTATCGTTAGAGATGAAACTGGTAATTGCAGTACGATCACCACTTGCATGTTAAGAATCTTTCATCTCTAACGATTCACAGACTACCTGTACAAAAACTTCCAACGGAAGCATGCATTGGGGAAACTACTGAATATCTTCTCTTCCCGCACCTTGACTCTTTGCTTGTAGGCTAATAAAGTTGATTCCCAGTTTCACGTTTCCCGACTCCGGTCATAAATAATGCCGATCAAATACTCATTCATATATTTCCAACTGTTTAAGACCAAACATCGTTTTACCGGATCTTACGTCACGAATGATTCTTGTTAATCATTGTGCTTCTATGACAGGGGGGTAAGATCGAAACAGTCCATTTTCTAACAAAAAAAGCAATAACCTATTTACGTGTGGTCTTCACTGTGTAACGCGCTATATTTTAGCACGTTCAAAGATAAATGATAGGAAAATTTACTGTCACTTTTTTCGAAGGTTTTCACCATATATTAGAAAAATAAATTTACATTTTAGATGACATACATGATCTTTGCGAAATTCTTGTGTCATTTGTTTTTAGCACATGTACCCTGCTATTAAATAAATCAAGCACCACCAGTGTACGTTCTATCAGGCCTCTGACAGTGACCAAGCAAATGGTGACACCCAGGGCACCGCCATGGACGACTTGCGTCAAACTTATTGCATAACTTTGCTATCTGCTGCGGTAGCATCTCATTATGCATATTAGTCGGGTACGAATAAGGCTACCCATTGCGCGTCCTGACGTATTTTGACGGTGCAGAAACATGGTCGGCCGTAAAGAATATTCCTGTGAATCTTAAAAGCTTATTGAAACAAAAGTTTACTTACATGAATTATTTGTCCGTCGCTCGAAAATCGACCAATGCATATTTTTTATCATTTTCAATCATATTTTTGTTCAACTATGCCCGCCCTATTACACATTCAAACCAATCACAGTCCCTCGCCCGCCCGATTGCATCCGCATTGGTCGGCTTACGTCTCCTGACTCAGAGCATGTCATTATGCGAAGCTAGCTGTTCTGTATGCACATTGCATTATGGGGCCGTTTGTTATGTCCTTAGCTGTCGAACATTTTAAATGCCCGCCTCAGAAGCTCCAACGGAGTATGGATGAATGAATGTGAAAATCTTATTACGGAAATCGCAGACAGCCCATCAATTCCCATTGAGTTGTTGTTCCCTGGTTCTCTACCTGTCAGTTTCGTTCATTTGTCATGTGGTGTTTGTTTTTCGTCCTGGTTTATTAAAACTTTATTTATTTAAATGCAGCCTGTCCCCGAAGTCTGTGTTTCGTGCCTCAAACCAAGCAGACTGCAGTTAACTTGGCATCATAATGAAAATCTGAAAAAATGAATAGAGAAACATGCCCCCCCACTCCGCCATGAAAACAAATGAACCGGAAACTGGGAATCACCTTCATTTTAGCCTTATGGCTCGACTACCAACACGCAGGTACAGATTTCGGATCATAGTATCAGGATTGTGGACTAGCGATTGCCCCCTTCGATCTCGCTGCTATGCTGGATACACGTAATCTCCTTATAGATAGCCACTGTGGAAAGTGATGGTTCACGGGCACCCGTTGTACCGAGCGTCACGCTGCAAAAACGCACAGGCCGACGCAAGGTGATAGTGTAGGCAGATAGTGTAGGCATGATCTACACCAATCTTAGCGCGGAAATTAGAACCACCTTTAAAACACTTTGTCACGCGTTCTGTGCATTGGCCAATTGAGTTTACCACTTTCATTGGATGTACCTGCGTCCTTTGAGTTGTGAGTGGTGAGAGACCAAATGGCATGACCAGCGTATGTATCACCAAAAGACTCCTGTTTTTCCTTCTGTATGTACACAGACCCCATTGTCCCCATACTTGATCTTCTAATAGCACTGCCAAATGTTTCGTCCCAGAAATATTTTCATATCCACTGTAATTAATGCCCCGAAAACTTAATATTTTTTTATTTTTGTAAGACATACAATTCTATATGAGACCTTTCATGATGTGTAAGTGCTTATTCCTAACCACTACATACTAGGCAAAAGTTTAAGGCCGTAACAAACTGACAACAAGTAAAATAACAGATCTGCTTGCTACTGCTTGAAAGCTTCAGGTCCCTCC
>JAMKCH010058841.1:0-22562 GCA_023653785.1 Ophioderma brevispina | reverse complement strand
TTTGTCCATATCCCATCCCATTTCGGGAAATCGCTATGTACAAGACTTGAACCATATTCCATCCCTTACCACATCCAAAAAATTTTTTTCATCAATGTACGATCAAAAATAAAAGCCCACCTGATCGTCGTCACGTACGAAATCGGGACCCGTCCATTCATGATATAAACCTGCGCATAGCAGCGCGATGGTAATAAACAATAGAATGTGTGCGACAGCAGTGGGCATATTTTGGAATATTTTTATTTTACCCCTTACCCTGAGATACTATATTCTATTGCGAGTTGGGATGGACTGTATTCATATTGGCCTTATTTTGAAGGTTTTAGATATTGCTTGGTATCGATGGTGCCCAAAAAAATGATTGGTTGACATTCAAACTTTACCTTTTAAAGGGTTTGTATTTCGTGCATCCTAGAACCTAATTTTTGTTTGATTCATAGATTGCACGCAGAGAAAAGGTTATTTCAAAATGTCAGGTTGATTCCGACGGTTGTGGATTTTGATGTTATGAAGCCAAATGTTTGATCAACGCGGCCCATAGGCCAGGGTGTAATTTATGTCCGTTTAAGGACAGAAAATACAAATATTATGAATTCTAGCTTCCAGAGTAGATCGAATGAGCATGTAAGATTAGGCACATTATACATACTTAGGCCAATGGTTCAGAATATATAAAAATCTCAATTTGTTGATCTAAGTCGGGGGCGAGGATGTGATCACGAATGCACCATTTATATCCCGCTTCGTTGAGAAGCGCAAAATTTCAACATTTTCCCGATTCCGTGAGAAGCTGGGGAGGAAATGTTGAAATTTGCGGGTTTCTCAGTGCACTTTTGGACTTGGAAATATAATCTTTCAGTAATCGATGTAAATCCCTCGAGAAATAAGTGGCGGTAAGCAAATCAATAATTAGCGGAAATCTTTGGAACATATCTGCCAAAATTCCTTAAATTTTGACTAGGAATATCCTGAAAAGTGTCCAACAAGAGTCAGGGAAATTGGTCAATAATACCCTCGATTTTTGATCGCGAAAATCCCTCAAAGTGGCCTGAAACATACAAAAAAAATTAATAGAGATTTTTTTTTTTAAACCTGACATGACGAAAATTTTCTCTGCTGCCAGTATGTCATTACCACTCTGATATCCTTATACGTGTGCAACCAATGCTAGGAAATAGTAGATTCATGTCACCCCCTTCGGGCTCAATGTATTAATGTACAAGACACTCGTATTCAATTATTATCTAGCTTGCCGCATTGCAGTGGGTACCTGGAGTGTGAATGTTAACTATTTAGTGTTGCCGATTACCATTCACACCTTGTCAAAAGAACCACTGAGCCAAAGTATATATGGCGGGCGTAAACAAGTGACCTCTAATGACCATATTTGACCTTTGACCCATGTTGTTAAAACATTTAAAAACTTATGCAAATAAAATGCTACGACAAACTAAGCTAAAGGAACCACTGGTCCAAGACTTTTATGGGGTGTTTCTATAAGGTGACAACCCCTTTTCCTGACATACTTTTCTGACAACCCTATGAATTTGGAAACCTTAACGGAATAAAACCACATTAACCGTGTGGTTTTATTCTGTTAAATTCTGTTAAGGTTTCCGAATTCATAGGGTGTCGGCAAAGTATTTCAAAGAATGTGTCACCTTATGGAAACACCCACTTTTATGGGTTGCACAGAAAGACCTCTTGTAACCCATGTGCCCTATTGACCTCTAATGACCCTACTTGACCTTTGGTCCAATTTTGTCAAGCTTTTATCATATTGCAGGACATTGTAAGTGGGTACCTGACTGTTTAGTGTGCATTTGCTGATTGCCTTAATTCACACCTAGTCAAAGAACCACTAACCTAAGTCTCACATTGGACATAAATAGAGTGATGGCCTTTCATGATAATATTACAAAATTCCTATTTGGGTAGAGGTCTGCAGAGTGGAGTGGACCTGGAGGAAATTATCAGGATCCTCCGCATATTATCCATGACTTTTGCGGTGAGAACTTAGGACGTGATGTTAAAATATTATGAAAATTTGTTCAATTGGTGCCCATCTTGAGTGCATAGCGAATAGCACTACTAACACTGTACTTATCTCTATCAGATAATAAAGCTATAACTGAACCACCTGTTTGGTTGAAAGGGTTTCATCATCAGAAACTGGGAAATGCACTTAAAGTGAGTTTTAAATTCTAAGTTTATCCAAATTGTAATAATCTTAATTAAATGATGTTGTTATTACAGGAAATTCAATATGTAACAAAACAAACATGCAAATGTGAGATGAGATAGGTCTGAGCAATTGATGTTGTGAAATTTTGTTGAATGGTGTATTTTGATGATAAACTATGGATGCTGAAAACATGTTATGCTGAGATACCAAAATTAAAAAAAAAAATAACAAAGTACCAGGAGTGTTTTGATTTGCCCACAGAGATCAACCAAAAACAAAATGTGGTGGGCTAAAAAGCAAAGGAAAATAACCAGTGGCAGAGAGGACTAAACCATTTACATGCAGTTGAAACACCACAAAGTCATTACTAAACATAAAAGAGGCTATTGCCCATTGTATCTCTAATATAGCCAGGTGAGCCCTGAGGAGGAGCGAGCCGCAAAGGGTGCACAACACTTTCTAATCAAGATAACAAATCGGGTCATCCCTTTTAAAGCGGCACTGGCACATTTTCACAAAATATGAAATTTCTTCAATTTGCTCTCAAATGATAGTTTAGGCCATTGGAAGAACAGAGATATTTTACACATAAAAATAAACCAACCCCCAACAGATGGGGACAATGAGATGAGGATAAAGACATCCAGGAAGTTGCAGGCCAACTTTTAAAGTTTTCAAAACTTTAATCAACAAATGTGTATATTACATGAATATTTTGACTCGTACTCACGATACTACAACACAAAGGTTATAGCCCAGTCAAACAGCGATGCCATAGCGTGGGAAACATGCCTACGGTGTGCGTGTTCTTGTGTAAACGCATTTTAGTCGTGCGGGAATTTCGCGTCGCCGGCGACGTTTAAATTACAAAATCGTTCCGTTTTCCCATAAGGAAGCTGATTTGGTCTAATTCATTTCGGGTGAGGGCTTTGTATATAAAAGCTTTACAACCATGCAAAATATCGATTTTGCAAAAAATCTGAGGGCGCACTATTTCAAATGGCCAGTGTCTTTAATGACATCATGGACGTAGGTTCACATCATCATCTTTTAGTACCATCACCACCACACAAATTTTTCAAATGCATCGTTTTGGCCTCCACGCTGACCCCAAAATGAACAAGGTCATACTGAATTGACATAACTCCACAGGCTTTTGCCGTTTACTAACGGCGCGGAGAGTTCACGTTATTTTGCCCATGGATTACACGCTTTATGACGTCATGCATGCATAATGGCATAACGGAATAAAGGTGGGAAATCCAATGGCAAATATAACGTGACGCGCCGCGACGTGAGTAAACGGCAAAAGCCCTCAGCAATAAACCCAACCCTACTTGACTTTGCACTAATTTTGGGAACAAACTACATGCCAGAAGAGCCTTGCCCGCCCCCTACCCAGAGAAGTATTGGTGGGTGGGAAAGGTCACCACCAAAAGACAGTTGCTTCTTTGCCAAAAATGCATGGGAAACTAAAAAACAGTGCCCAGCGCGAAATCAGACAATCAGGAAACCATTGACGTAACAAGGTGGCTAATGTCAGCTTTAAGTGTCATTGCAGCAACTGGCACTAAAGGCCGACAATGCCTTAATTGGCCAGACCGCGAGGAAAATTGGAGGCGCAACCTGACTCCACCCCCTAAATAAAGAACGAACAAAAACAAGAGCTAGGAGAGGGCCCCGGTGGGGCAAATTTAGCATCCTAGGTACCGACAAGCTGACAAAACTTGCAGTTACACAAGGAGAGGGCACTATAGTACATAGTGTACGAAGACTCTGGAATGTAGTACATTAAAAATAAAGTGAAGCTCTGAACTTTGCAATTAAATATACATCTCTTTTATTAAGCATCACTGATTTTAGTTTTGAAATGCAATATTTTCAGACATTGAAATGCACCAAGGGTGAAAATAAGAAAAGTGGCCCATATACTTCGCAGGGATTTCTAGTACACCAGAGGGCCACTTAAGCATGATCATTCTGAGGATTGTGAGCAGTGTGCAAATTGAGAAATTCATCTGTAACAGCTTGAAATTGTACGGCCGGGCAATATTTATTTTGTCAAGTACTGTCCATACACACTCAATACGAGAAAACACAATTTTCCAAGCCCCTGGACCCCCACCAGGGCTCCACTCCTGGACCCCACCTGTTTTCTGTCGGTTCAGATGCAACACTCCCCCCCCCATATCAAAATCCAAGCTATGCCACTAGTCGATTGAATCTCATTTCACAATAATGACATTTGTGAGGTTTTTCACCTGTGTATGTCAATTCATGTTTTTTTCCTGATAAACATTGGCCAATCTCTCTTCACTTCTATGAAAACATTTTCTCACAGCACTAACATTTGTAAGGTTTTCGATTGTTTGTGTCATATCATGTTGAGTCTTTTGACTAGCAGTAATAAATCTACTTTACCATTGCTGACATTTCTGTGGTTTTTCACCGTGTATCATTTGATGTTTTGTCTTCATGTAAGTGCTAATAAATCTCTTTTCACAGTGCTGACATTTGTAAGGTTTTTCACCTCTATGTCTCATTTCATGTACTGTCTTGTTGCTACTAGAAATGAATCTCTTTTCACAGTACTTACATTTGTGAGGTTTTTCACCTGTATGTGTCATTTCATGTTCTTTCTTGTGACTAGTATATAGGAATGTCTTTTCACAATACTGACATTTGTGTGGTCTTTCACCTGTATGTCTCATTTCATGTTGTTTTTTGCCTTTCGTGTTAAAGAATCTCTTTTCACAATGATTGCATTTGTGAGGTTTTTCCCCTCTATGTCTCATTTCATGTTTTGTCTTGTTGCTACTAGAAATGAATCTCATTTCACAGTACTGACATTTGTGAGGTTTTTCACCTGTATGTGTCATTTCATGTTGCTTCTTGCCACTAGTATATAGGAATGTCTTTTCACAGTACTGACATTTGTGCAGTCTTTCACCTGTATGGTGCACTTCATGCTGTTTCTTGTAACCAGCATCATAGAATCTCTTTTCACAGTATTGGCATTTGTGAGGTTTTACACCTGTATGTCTCATTTCATGTTGTTTCTTGTAACTAGCACTATTGAATCTCTTTTCACAGAGCTGACATTTGTGAGATTTTTGGTGTGTATGTGTCATTTCATGTTGTTTCTTGTTACTAGTACTGAGGAATGTCTTTGCACAATACTGGCATTTGTGAGATTTTTTGCCTGTATGTGTCATTTCGTGTTGTTTCTTGTGAGTAGCATTAAAGAATCTCTTTGCACAGTGCTGACATTTGTGTGGTCTTTCACCTGTATGTCTCATTTCATGTTTTTTCTTGTGACTAGCATTATAGAATCTCTTTTCACAGTACTGACATTTGTGAGGTCTTTCACCTGTATGTCTCATTTCATGTTGTTTCTTTTGACTGGTGTAAACAAATCTCTTCTCACAGAACTGACATTTGTGAGGTTTTGGTGCTGAAATGTTAAATGCAAAATCTCAATTGGTTTCACAAATGCACTATGAATTGGTTTCAATTCAAAAGCTTTCTTAGAGGCATACCAATATGGTTTGATTCTCCTCTCATGGTAGTGAACATGAGATAGGTACTGTGGTACATTGTCGAACTGTCGCCTGCAGTATTTGCACACCAGTGGCGTTATTACTTTCCATGTTTTTTTCTCTTCCATATCTGTAAGTAAAAAGTTATGTAAAATCAATCTGAGAGTACAAATGAATAGTATTCTACCACTTGAGATTTTGGTATCAGAAGAAAGTTCACATTTTTATCATTCCCCCAGTGACATTTTAAGGCCCTGGTCGACAACATTCATTAACATACTGTCCTGTGGGCCGATTTAGTACACATAATTGCTTCTACTATCCAAAGACTGGACCAATTTAACTCAAAATTTGTAATTAAGTGTTTTTGGTAATGTGCTTCTATATGGGGAGAAAACATGAAAATTCAGACCATGATCAGGTCACCCACCTTCAAACGCAGCAACAAGCTATTTTTTTTACTTGTATTCTTAAAGAGACACTGGCACGTTTAAAAATAGTGCGCCCTCAAGATTTTTCAAAATCTATATTTTTGCATGGTTGTAAAGCTTTTTATATACATTTCCCCTCACCTGAAATTATTAAGACCAAATCAGCGTCCTTATCAGCATCCTTATGGTAAACAGGACGATTGTATTTATATTGTCGCCGGCGACATTAATTCAGCAGACGACGGAATGGCGTTTAACACAAGAAATCGCATCGCGGTATGCACGTTTCCCACGGCATGTACCTTGTTTGTCTGTGACCTTTGTGGTTTTAATACCAATGAGTATGAGTCTATGATATTCGTGGAATATACACATTTGTTGATTAAAGTTATGGAAAACTTAAAAATTAGCCTACAATTACCTGGAAGTCTTTAATCTCTCCCTATCTGTTTTTGAGTATGTTATTTTTATGTGCAAAATGTAACTCTATTCTTCCAATGGCCTAAACTATCCTTTGAGAGCAAATTTAAGAAATTTCATATTTTGTGAAAATGTGCCAGTGCCGCTTTAAAGAAAGAATATGCACTTCAATAAGATTACCTATTTGCAGAATTAAAGGCACTATCAGTGATTTGCTAAATCAGAAAATCGAAAAAATCATCAAAAATCAGGTTTTTGCATGTCTGTCACAAGTACGGGTACCCAAACATATCCAGTAATGTTAAGGCCAGAAGCAACCTAATAACGACAAAATCGGATATATTAGTCATTACTGTCCGTACAGACACTTACTATAACACGTAATTGAATGGAGAATCATATCTTTGAACACTTCCGTTTTCTTCCTTTTCTGTCAATTCAGTTGCAAAAAGTAACTTAAGAGAATTCTACAGAATTATTCTAAACTTTTAAGATATTCCTGCAAATTTCAAATATTTTGACTTTTCGGATGAATCACTGATAGTGTCTTTTTTAACCATAACACATTGCACTGGCAAAATTCAGCAATAAAAGTTATGTAGCTGATTTTTTCAGGCTGGTTGGCCCATAGGAGCATCAATGATGCAGTAAATTAAATTGTCAGTGTTAAACGAGTGCTATAATGTATTTCAGTCTTTCATAAGTGCTTGTTTCTCCAGTATCCATGTTAACACAGTCCTCTCCTCTGTGGTCCGGTGGTAATTCTCACACCCAGATAGCGAGAGGACCGGGTTCGAGACCATGTATTTTTTGTCTTATTTAATTCTGTGCTCGTCAGTTTCTCCGAACTTCTAATAATATTAGTCAAGTTTCTTCCTTGGGTTGTATCGGGGGTTTTATCATTTATTTGATCCTCACGTGCATTGAATTGAGTTTCACATTGTCATAGATTCTGCTAGAATCATGCATAAATAGACCCACAACTTCTAAAAATATATAACTAACTAATGGTTACAAACCAAATTCAAATTAATATTTTACCAATTTGACACATCTTTTAACTGTTACATACCATTTTCTATGATTGTACACATTTTGGGTGCCATATTGAATTTTGCCAAAGTGCTTTAATTTTATTTTTAACATAACAGCAAAAAAAGTTGGTTTGGTAGAGTCTGGGGGAGGGGGGAAATTATAATGGTGGTTTTTGTGTCGCCTGAACGAATGTTCATGGAAATACATACTAATCCAAATTCTGTGTCCGTATGTATGTCCATCCGTCCGTATGACACAACCTTTTTTTTTAAAATGCTCTGCTGGCTAAACGCTACATGCCCTACTTACTTCAAACTTGGTAGGGTATACATGTAGTCCCAATAATTGGGACTTCACATGACGTTTCTTTAACAGTACGCCTTTACCAGTCTATATGTGAAGTCGCAAAACATTATGTGTATCACTATTACTTTTTTGTGTAGGCCTTCACAATTTCGACCACTTGACACATGTCCCCGTAGAAAAACTATGAAAGCGTGCGACCCAATGACTGGAAAATGAAAGGGATATCAAGGGGTTATGAGTGGGAATAAGGAGCTAGGTGCCACGTAAGTAAAAACCTTAGAACGATGAAGACGGAAGTCTCGCCCGTCGTGCCGGAAATTTTCATTAAAACACACCGGGGCTTTCGCTAAACACTCTTCTACCTTTCGCCACCAGTAACACCAATTTTTAATACAAGCTAAAGCTTTCATAAGCACCTGGCAAGATCGATTTGAAATCAGTTGGACGGTGTGGAGTCACTGGTCAAATCTTAGTAACAAGTCTGGAAATTTTCTTACAATGTCACTTCCAGTAAAATTTGAGAGATATTTGACGACTATCCTATTGTTGCTAACACGCTAACCACGGAATACTTTCAAGGTGGAACCAGGTAATATTTATATTCGCATGCAGCGTGAAAATTATTGGAGCAATTGAGACAAAAAATTTTGTCTATCATTTACACACTATTTTGGGCATGACTCCTCCATTGATAGTTGAATTGCATTGATAGTAATTGCCCAAAGATAAGTCATCATGCTCAGCAGGACTAGGTTATAAAACATGATCTCTGTGAGGTGATAAAACGTGTAAGCTTTTTGGCTGCTTTATTGCATAGTCATGAATTAGCTTCTTTGATTTGCAGGAAACAAAACGCTATATTAATGTGCATCTTTTTGGGCAGAAAACATCCCTATATCCTAGTCAGGGACATCCCTGCAGGTGCATATGAAAATTAATCACCAATTGTGTGCAAATACCAAAATCTGGTGATGGCAGCTGATATATTAGCCCCTTAATGACGTTAAGCCCTTTTTTCCTTTCATGATGATCATTGTTCTGCTTTTTTCACTGATCCATTTGATTACGAAAGCGGTCAAGACCGTACCTAAACCTATGAATATTGAAAGTGGTCTCGACCCTTCCGGAGAAAAATACTGTCTGATGAATAAAAACACCTCGGCCTCAGGTGGTACAAATGAGAAAAACAATAGTGAGAACTCAATAAAACGCTAATGGTGAACACAGATGCCATCTAGTTGTGTAGCTTATCTGTCGCTTACATTCATCCAAAGTGTGACTCTAAGTTAATGCAAATTTCTTTCTTCTTCACCCACCATTTTAAGGGACAAATCGAACATTTTGCCCTTTATTGTTTGAAATAAACAAAGATGAAGAACAGCTAACTCAATACAAAGCGTATTGTGATTGTCTGATTACCATCTGCCTGGTTAATAATACATGTTTATCGACAGAATCAGCCAAATCAGGGGGTGAGCCCATTTCAACCCAGTATGGCCGGATGCTGGGCGCTGACATTTTGAATCTTGCCCGGAAAATTATTAGTTTGGGTGCTTGTAATACCCACATAATGTCAATTCGATACAAACACTCCAGGCACCATATCAGTTTTGGTGTTGTTGCTATTGGTTGGTTAAATTTTGGTCCTACCCATGCCACACAACGAATGAAGTGACACGTCAGTCGTCTTAACCGCCTCAATGAATACCTCTTTTCACCTAAGGGCGCATTGCATTATGGGAAAAAAAGTACTGAGCACAATGATCCCATGTGCACTATTATTACACGTGGCCACCTCTCCCACATACACATCAATTTGTATCATACCGATTAGTGTAATGCAAAGCTGCACCCACAGTATTGGAAGAAGCGGGATGCAGCCATTGCTTTCTATGTTGGTACTCTATTTATTGCTTTGTGGTCGCACCTTGCGAGACGATTAAGTTCTAAAGATGACGTAACGCTTACCTCTCTATCTATATAGAAAACCTCTTTGGCCAAGATAGTGAATTCGAAAGTCAAGGAAATCTTCAGGTGACTCATAACAAAGCTTATTTGGGGTGATTATTCGAATTACCATCTGATGGTTAGCTAACATTTATCGTCCACGAATCAGCCATGATAGTGATTCAAATCAGGAAATCCTTCAGGTGACTCATACAAAAGTTTTTTGTGGATTGTCATACCACTGCGTTTTAGCTAATACATGTATTCGTACAACAATAAGCCACGCTAGTGTTTAAAGTCGTCGAAATGTTCAAAGACATTTAAAACATGTTGCTTTTTTTACTTAAACTGGTACAATTGAACAATTGCTACCCATAACGCCAGATCACTGAATAGGGATTTACAACTAAATTGACTGGAGAAAACGTATAAATGGCAATTTTCTCTTCTGCCTTTGCTTCTTATACGCAATTAGAGTGCTAAGATAGCGTTAAGACATAACCTATTTAGGAATTGCCTAAGATAGGTCTCTTCTTTGCTAAAAACTTAGGCTGCGTAACAGCATTTGGTATTCAAGGTGGAATGCTGCGTGAACATGGACTTCCGAAATGCACCATAAACAAGTCGATTTGTCAGTTGCTACCTTAAACAATAAGCAATGCCATTGTGTTGATATATACCCTTATTATCTGGCATTGCTCAAGTTGCTCCTCGTCATCACAATTTTCAGGGTGGGAAAAAAACATACCCTTTTTTCCATATTTTGTGCTTTTTTGACAGCCTATCAAGGTACGCGCGTACATTCGCCTGTTGGAAAGAATAGACCCTTTTTACGCGTTTTCTTGTTTCACAAACGCATCACCTTGGATCAAGTCCCACCCCCCCCCCGGCCATTCTAGTCTTAACTACCACTTTTGACCCATGGCCGAACGTTAAATGAAATTTTTGATGATAATCGTGGCATTGGCGACTCACTATATACTCCATTCACTTTTGGCCTTACTGGAACCGAGTCCCCAGGATTGCAAACTATCTTACACAGATTTTATACTGGAGCTACCTACCTTTTCCTTCGCGTGCGCACACCACTAAAAATCGCTCCATTGAAATATACACGTAAAAATACCACACACATCGCCCCCAAGCGATTTGCAACCACGCGTGACAATATTTAATATTATAATTCATTTCCCTATAGATCACAACGAAATCGAACTAGTTTTTCATTTTGTTGATATCATTCTAGTAGAGATTTAAGAAAGGGCATTGAAACAGCGCCACCACTATTTTTGAGCCGACGTGCACGCCTCAGCCGCTTTCGACGTCCGACCAGTCCAAGTCGAGGGCCTACTAGTTTTCCCTACAAACCGATCGATTTCCCAAATTTTGTGATAATCTCACAGTCTCTGGTCACCAGCTATACTCTTTCACTTTTATTATAATCTAACACCCTCACTAGGAACCGGTCCCCAAAGGACTGCAATATCTCAAACATGTTTTGTCATTTTACCAGGAACTACCTACATTGCCCCCAAACGTGGAGTGATTTATGTTGTGCGCCCTTCCCTTCAAATGTGGAGTGAATGTGCTCACACCACCAATATGATACCATGAAATACACGCAAAAAATACCTAAAATAAGTTCAATGTTCCAACCCCACCCCACGTGCCATCATATTTGATGTTTTGAAGATATTCTATATTCAAAAAAAGATGAACATTTTAAAATCATGTAATTTGAATACCGATACAGGATAGAATTCGAGATACCGGCTTGTGAATAGCGCCACCACTTTTTCCATCCACCCGACACGTAAAACCCACAGCCGTATCCGAGCACGATTACTACTTCCGAAGGCCTAATTTCTTTGTAGATCAGATTTATTTATTGTTCTGATATTCCAAGTATAGAACATATGTCGGGCACTATCTTTAAATATTAACATTTTATAATCAAACAATATCTACGCACCATGCCACAACAACTTTGCTTACAACGAACGGTATGTTTTTAACCGGAACTAACCCTCATTACACAAATGTCGGGTGATTTAGTGGTGTGCTCCCATGTGTCGAAGCAGATCCAAATGAACTATTTATGCACCGCTTGCCCCCCCAAATAACTAATACTATACTGCTGCCTCATTTGAGATTAATTCAGTTCAGAGATAAGGCCAACCAATATATTGGTTTGTTTCTGGTTACATTCTGAAAAAATGGTTGGTAGGTGTAAAAAACAACAGTTATTTTTGGCAACCAATTTAACTTTTTTAATTTTAATATCAAGTTTTCATGCATTGGTAATCATTCAAAAGAAAAAAGGGGGGACAGTACTACATTAATTCTTTAAACAAGTACTTTTTAAATTTGTTCAATAAACATATAATATAAAGAAATGTAACTTTTGAATTATGCATAAAACTCAATTACTTAATCAAAATGGTGAGTTTAGGCCTAATCCCCAGCCTGCATTTCTTAAGGGGACTTACACCCCAATCCCCCCCCCCCCCAAAAAAAGTAACCAACCATGCCATCATATGGGGTCCAAGCAATACAAGAATAAAAACATTTCAAAATGGCTCCTGTAAGTGACATTACTTCACTTATTTGTTCAGTTTGGATAAAAAATGCCAGTCTCATCCCTCGCCAAAAAACTGTTTAAAGTATATTTATTAAAGAGATCATGAAGCAAATTTCCAGAGAAAAGCACCCTTAATTTTTTTTTTTGTTCGCACACAGGTTTTTTGCATATTTTTGGATGCTTACCAATTATTAGATTATAACCTGAATTGAATAAGCCAAATTCACCGGCTTGGTGTAATAGATGATGATTTTTCGTCGTGCATGACAGAATTCAAAGCATGGTTCCTTTTAGGAAAACGATTAAATGAGCATGCAAGGTTAAAAAAACCGATTGCATTTTTCTTTCATGCTTGTTTTGTCCAATACACTTTCAAATTTGTTGGTTCTCAGTAGTTGGCAACAACCGATCAGTGTCAATTTGAGAGAAATATGTATCAAAATCTCCTCCTGGTCACTTTAAAGGCAATGCTATTTTACACAATGAACTGAAACACAAAACAGATTTTTTGGTCCCCACTAACTTAGTTGGCAAAGGGACCTATAGAACTGCCCCCGGCGTCTGTGCATGTGTGTGTGCATCCACGGCGGTATTCAATGCTGATATTCTAATCTAAATTTTTTATTCTTACATGCAAAATTTTTTTATCTATAATGAAGGTGTAATGATACATCAAACAGTGATGCCTTCCTTAATGTGATGAAAACATGTAAAGAACTCAATCAAGATGGCACTTTAGGAGTGGTACAACAGATGGAAATTCACACTCACGCGTATCCTTGTACACGAGCGTACCGTTGTTGAATTCGTTCATCAACCCCACATTGATATTCCAACTAGCGCTCACGCCCGGCGCAGTTTCACCGGAATACATTTATGCGGTAGTTCGCTTAAGTCGACGCACTGTTTGGAACTCTGAGTACGCGCTAAGACACCACTCACCATGATTTGCTAAACTGCAAAGCATCAAACTTGCCAAAACTATCTCTTTGGCTTTAGATTTTGCTAAAATATTTTAACGAGGAAAGATTTCCGTACTCTGAGCAATTTTAGTATTAAAGTGGAAATAATTATTTTCCTATCCTCTATACCTACAATCTTATACACATATTAATACGTTTTCAAAAGATTTTCGTTTTTGAAATGGCTTCAAACATTACAGAGTGGTTCACTACAAACATCAACAACTCCTGCATCCGATGCGTCCGTGTATTTTTATCCCGCTCCGGCGGCTAAAGCCGCCCTCTCGGGAATACAAATAACGCATATGCATGGATGCATCGTTGTTGATTTGTGATGAACCTCTGTAACATGTTTTAATCCCTAAGTGAAACTGTTAATTTTGAATTTAAATGTATTTTTTGTGTTTGGTTTTTGTATTTTTATGTTATTTTGATGATCATTTTATAAAATGATCATTTTGTTTGGATGCAATAAAAGGCAAAACGGCTGTGCACAGAAAAAAGGGCTTTGTGGCTTTGTAGTGGTTCATGTTGTCGGTGGTTGTGATTGCTTCTTTTCAGAACCTTATTGGACGCTGTGTCCATGTGTTGATAACAGAGGTTGGTGTGGAATTTGTATGTTGGTTGGCAGGCAACATTTTCCTGTAATTGTTTAGATGTGGAATTGATGTCAAGAAGGAGTGGCTGCCATGTTCAGGCAGCGTGCAATTGTTTTTTTTCCAGGATTGTTTATTATACACAATATCAGAAATCAAATGACAGCCATATATATTTATACATCCATTATGCCAAAATACCTATCAAAAATATTTGTACTACATAAAATATGTTTTTTATAATGTTCATTCTTCTACAAATTCATGTTCGACTTAAGTTTTTTTCCGTGCTGAAAAGAGAGCATATTTCTAATACTTTGTGAAAAAGGTCTTTAAATTACAGCATTAGAATTTTTAATACTTTTGAAAAGGACTCTGGAAAATCTCCAGTGACTGAGCTTAACCAATGAGGCTGGTAGGTTGTTCTCCAGATGCAGCTGACAAAATGGATCTGTTCTATAGTCCTTTCTCTACCTCCGTGCATTGATGTCACAACATTTACGCATCCTTCATGCATGCGTCACGATTGCGTCTTTGTGCGCGTGTGTACAAACGCCTCCGTTTTACGCATAGCTCGAGCCGGGTTTCACTGGGCGACCAATCAAATCTTGCGCTTACCGTCACTGCCCTGGAGTATATTCAGGAGAATCTACAGTGGTGGTGGTTTGTAGCTGCTGTTGGTGGCCCCTAGTTTTTTCTGAAGACGGTTGGCACAAACAGATATCTCGGCATGTTTTTTTCGATCACTATTGTGTCAATCCGATAATTTTGAAATCCAATATACTTTTGGTTTGCCTATCTTGGTCTTGCTCTTTCATTAACCTCTTTCTTGTAAGAAGCCTTTTACATACCTGAGATAGAACGCCCAAAAGACGAATATCTAATTAAGCTGTAAAGTGTTTCTTGACAATTGCTTGGAATATGAACGCCATGGGTTTGCAATGATGCCTTTTCCATTCGCGAAACTTCTTTTTGGTTTTTTTATTCATATTTTTTTGTTTATAATTATTTATAATTCTTTGTTTATTTTGATTTTTAAATTTACAATGTAATATATTTTATTCATAGGTGTTTTGTTTTTAAATTAGGTATTGTATATGCTTCATTTCTTATTTTTTTATGTTTACTATTTAGTCATCTTTAATTTATTTTAATTATTTCAGTTTTTTAAAGGTGCCACAAAAGATTTGAGGCCCCAATATTGGTGTCATAATTTTATATATATTTATTTTTTATTTATTTCCATGCCACACTAAATACATAATGAATGACAAAAATAACATGAGAGAATTTTTGGCATGTGGAGCCACCAAAAGGCCAAGATAGGCCCATAGTGGATGACTCCTACAAAACAAAAAGACCAACCAATAGAATACGCCAAAGTACATAGAATCAGTTGCAATGATGACTGATAATGATAGTAATAATTTGATGACAATCACACCACTATAAAATAATCATTACTCATACATATAAGACAATACACAAATTGTTTTTTAAAATATGTTTTAAATGACTTAACATTGAGATTTTTTATCAGATCTCTATAGCGTTCCAACACTTTTGTCCTAGATTGACCAACTCTTTTAGATGCATATGCTGTTTTATTTTTACTAACTGATTAGTTCGTGGGTTTTTTTTCGAAGATTTGTCCACGTGGGTAAGTGAAAATACATGCACACATTTCAGGAGATCACCCGTAAAAGCGTAAATATGAAAATAGCAAGATTATATCTATAAATATCATAAATTTAAAGTCTTTTAATTTCCTTGAATAGTGGTCCAGAATGAGCTCTAACTGGACTTGAATGGTTTTCTTAATGGCTGCTTTTTGTAATTTGAATAATTTATCCAGGTATATCCTGTGAGTAAATGAACCTAACCCCGTACCAAGAATCCCTGTGAAAAATAAGGCAATATGATTGAACAGTAAAATCCAATAAAGAATACGTTTTGGACAAAGTGTTTCACTTACTTAGAATACAATATTCTTGAAATATTGTTAGACACTGCTTCAATATAGTAATTTTCATCTGATTGACACTGATCTAGTTTCTTACCTTGTATTTGGCTACGAAATGTCTTAAACGAGAGAAAAAAGGTTGATTTTGATTTGTGCTTATATTTCCATATAAAATCATAGTCTGAATTTCGGATTTTCTCCTATACGAAATTAGAAATTTCCATTTTTTGTCTCAAAGAGCATTTCTGAGCTAATCCTTTCAGATGGGATATTTTTAATGGAAGCTTTACATCAGTCAAAAATCATACTTCGTTTTTTAGGGACACCTCATATGTGAAATCTCTCGTTGCACCTTTACTATTTTTTTCTAACATTTCACAGTGTTGCTTTTATTTCTATTATATTGTTCATTTGAATTTTGTTGTTTATGATGTATGTTTGTATTATCATATTGTTTTTTTAATTTTTAATTGTGTTTGTTCATTGTATTATTTGTTATTATTTATTTTGTTTTAGGTTACTCATTTTAGTCATCTTTATTGTTTTATTTTTAATTATCCAATTTTTTAAAACAAAATTATATATTAGTAATATTTAGTGTATACGGTATGTCATTTTTGTTAGTTTTTGGATAAAATTTTTTATTATTCTCCCTTTTTTATTTTGTTTCCATTTTGCTTTTATTTTTTATTTTGTTGTTTTCTTTATTTTTATTTGTACTGATTTAAAAAAAAAATAATTGGTTCATGGATTTGTTTGTTTTATATTCAATTTTATATTGTAAATCCTTTTTGTGTATTTCTTTACTTTAGCAATACTACAGTAACCGTAACCCCCTGCTGAACGTCAGATACCGCATAGTTCAAGAAATGGTGTAACTTCATATCCTTGTTCTGGAGTCAAACAGTAATAACGTGAGAACATGCAAGTCCAGTCCCAACTGCAGATGAGGTGTTTCTTTTGTGACCCTCGCCTAAGAAAACCCTTAAAACTGCGAGCAATGGCGAGATCTGACAAGCTCATGCAAAATCATGGTTGCTCCACTCAATATTAAGTATAAAATCTGGAGGAATATCAAAAAAAATGTTGTCTTGATATGGTTATTTAATCCGACAAACCAATTTTAAAACCGTAATGCTTACAGGTGAACCCTGACTGAAAAGAGCTGTTGACCTCCAGGATCCACGTTGCATGCTAGTCTTCGCAATTCCGTAGCTCGAAATTTGGGGGAAACTACCCCTAGAACAGTGATTTTTTTCAAAGTTGTGGGGTTATCCCCATTACAAATTTGTGACCCTTTCAACTTTGGTCTTTCACATCGGGTAGCACTTTGATGCTGACGAACCCCAAAAAAAAAATTTCAAATTGCTCTAGCGGGAAAACCAATGGACTATGATGCTCAAAATTTCCAGATTTTCATATCTCATCGATGTCTACCACTACACTTAAGCGAAAAAAATCCATCGTGCGCAGTGCACATCTAAAAACGCTGACAGGAAGGCCCTTATTAGAAACACCTCGGTTTGAAAGAATCAAGAATCAAATACATTTAACAGCACAAATATGCCAAAGAAATGCTTCATGTTACCAATTCTGCACCTTGTTGAGCATTCAATTTTGCACCCGGAAGATATATCTCTTTATCTTTGCTATCAAAAAAAAATCGAATGTGCATTTGAAAGGCACCATAGTCAAGTGAAACAAAGGCTAATACTATAACAATTGTTTTTAATTGCTCACTTGCTAATAAAATTGAGCATTTACGGAACCGTGAGACTAGTCGACATCCCAGTGTCATGTTGGGAGCCCGGGGGGGGTGGTTGGGGGGGGGGGGGGGGGGGGGGGGGGGTGGTTGGGTGTGCGGTTGGGTGGTGGGGTGTGGGGTGGGGTGGGGGTATTTTTTCTTTTTGGACATTTTGACTTGGTTTAATTTTTGTTTGAGTATGGACCTGCCTCCAGGACTCAAGAAGTGGACCCTAACTTTATACCACTCACTCCTTCTTGCATAAAGACCCCATATTTTATAATACCTCCTCAAGAAGGGACCCAAACTTATACCTCTTCTTCTTGCAATATAATGAACCTATTTCGGGCCATATTTATATACCAAATTAGTTCAGTTCCAAATTTCCTTTCGGAACAGCAGAAATGCCATCAAATACCCCGGGCAAATACCCAGCGGGTCCTTTTGGTTCGCGACTTGGTGTGCAATGTTGACGGCCACAACGAAAGTCACACGAAACCAGCGGCAGCGGCAGACGTAAACAAAAAACCGAGATTACGTATAATTATGATGACTAAAAAGTTTGCAAAATTAATATTACTGTCGAATTCTGCGTAGAACTGACTACGTTCACGGACTAGATATCACCATCGCGGATGCGTACCCAAAAATATACCAACACATCAAATCAACAACCGTAATTATAGCCATTATGGTTGTAACACAAATAAAGGGGTCATAATTATACAAGTGTAAAAAAAGGTCCATAGTTATACCAGACCGGCTGATTTTGCGACCCAATCCACGGCACGTCTCCGTTATAGGCGTTTGTACTAAGAACCCCCCCCCCCCCCGGGGTTGTGGACTTGCCATTTGGAAAATGAAATGCCCCACTGCTAATTCTAAGCACTTATGTTCATCCCTGGGGGACAAGGGTTAGTGGGGGGGGGATTGAGGTAATGGGTGGTGAAGTTTAAGGAATGAGGGGAGTTGTTGCAAGGGAAAAGATATCCTTTGAAGATGAAAGGTATGGTGATGTATTAGAGCTGTGTGAGATCAGTGATGCTGTATGGGAGTGAGACATGGTGTCTGAGCGAAAATGAGATGGGGATTCTGAGGAGTACAGAGATTGAGAGAAAGGGAGAGCAAAGATAGGAGCGATGTGTGGTGTGAAGTTGATGGACAGGATGAAGACTGAGGACTCGATGCAGATGTTGGGTTTGGAAGAAGCGATGGACCATTTGCCAAAGGCGAATAGTGTACGTTGGTATGGGCACGTAATGGAAGGATGACGGGCATGTTTTAAGAAGGGCTTTTCAGTTTGAGGTGGGAGGCTTGAGAATTAAAGGACGTCCAAAGAAGACTTGGAAGAAGCAAGTGATGGAGGAGGAGAGTAGGAGGGTTGGGTTGAGGATGCATTAAATCGGGTGAAGTGGAAGGAGGGAGTTAGGGTGGTTGCTGCGAGTGTTTGGTGAATTCGGCCACCGTCGTTCACGGGGACAAAATAGGATTTAAAACTTTGGATTTACTACTGCTATGTACTAAGTGTTATTATACTTTTCATATGTTTTGAGCCTGTCGCCCAGCTGTGATTACTTAAGGAATGTATGCACTGTAATGCATTAAGTGTCATTAAGGGTAAGGTAATAGACTTAATTGTGTTTGTAGATCATGGTATATTATAGTTTTATAATTTTCTATTTGATTTTTATTATTTTAAATGTATTGTAATGTTTGTGCACGGGCCTTCTTGGAGATCAGTACTAGATACTTAAGAAGTTACCCTGGATGAAGAAAGATTAAATAAAGAGAGGTCACCCAATCTAGAACCCACTTTACTTGAAAATTGATATTTTTCTCAACGCCTCAGTGGAATTTACAACCCAGAAAACATTTCCTTTTGATGTTATGAACAAATTTGTCTCCAAATGCGATTGACCAGCTAATGACCACATTAATTAACACATACTCAAAATTCAGATGTTTTTGGAAATTGATGCTTCCATGTGAAGGAGAAAACAAGTGAAAATTGGATCTTGATCAGATCACCAACTATATTAATACACCTTAAAAGCCCAATACTTTGCCACATTAAGGGGAGGCTATGAAGGTGAACATCATTATTGTTATTAAATAATCAATTCACCATTTGATATCTCCAGAAGATAGCTTGGGTAGGAAATAGTTTTTAAAAAAACAAGAAAATCCATATTTCTGTTACCGTTGCTATGGCAACGGTGGCCATCTTGGATTTAAATAGAAAAATTTCGTACCAAAGTTTCTCGGCCATTTAAAAAGCTATTTTCACCAAATCAGCTTTATTAAGTAATGTTTGAAATTAACTATAACCCTACAGAAGCTTTTTTTCAATTTCACTTTGGTAAGGGGTCTAGTGGGGTTAAAAAGCTGCAAAATTGGTAAAAATGCGCATAGGTTGTCATCAATAAATGTTCCAATTTTCATAGAGATAGCATGTATTATTGCAGAGAAATTTTGGTATGAAAATTGCACAGAATGCGAAATTCCAGTTTGAGAAATAGCCATTTAAATATCGCCCTCTTGAAAGTAATAGACTGCATATGAATTAGTCGCATGCGTAAGTATAGGAACATTTTAATTTTGGCGAAGTTTGGATCAAACTTGATTTCTTTAACAAACCATAAAATTGCAACGCAATATCCGATTTTAATCAAATAAAAAGCATATTAAAGTTCAAATTTCACAGATTTTTCATATTAAATAATCTAAAAAAGGCAATATCAACCATTTTTGCCTAATTTGTCTTAATAGGCTCCCCTTAACGAAAGCATCACTGTCACTGTGGTAATAATCTGGTCTGTTTTTCTGAAGATATTTAAGGTAGTATATTAAAAATTTTAGGAAGCATTTCAAGTTAATAGCACTACACAATGCAATAGTGCACATTTCATGAAATACTAGTAGTCTGCGTTTGATAATAAAACAAGTACACATCTTGGAGAGTTCAATTCCAAAAATGTACAATTTTTGAGGAGGATTGCAGTATAGCACAAGCTTCACTTTTTGCTTTGTAGTTGTGTGAGTTTATTGCTTTATTTTGTTCATAATATTATCCTGAGATTACTTCAATTCTTGGGAAGTATTGATCTTGATTCCCAAATTATTGTTTTGTGAATGTTACAAATAACAATATGCATGTATGTATACTGGGGTAGGTTACTTTCTATCACCTAGCACTTTAGCAGATGGTGGGGGGATGAGGTTATAGCAAAAGCAAAATACTATACTAACCCGAGTATAGTCTCACCCCTTTTTAAGCTGAAAATACCTTGAAATTTGGGATGGGATAATGCCCTAATCTTACCCTAAGCCAGAGTTGAAAATGTCTTGGCCTACTACATACAGGCACTTCATGACTTCTGCCAAATTTGGAAGACTTGAAAAATGACATTTTCCAATAGTACAAAGCTTTCACCCTCATTCTGAAGTGGATTTCATCTTTTGTGATGCAACTAGTAATGCATTATTGACAATAATGTAACTTCAGTGATTTGTTTTAGCGAAAGAAGAACACTGAATAGTCACGAGAACTGAACCAATTTGCCACCTGATACGGCGGCAGCCATATTTGATTTGGCGACCTATATGACCTCCGACCTAAATATTTGTTAATAAGAGTATTGTGGATATCAAAAATGAAATTTTTGGGAATTTTAACTTTTTAAGCAATTTGAATACTGTGTTTTTGAAATGTCATGATGGAAAACAAGGAAAGTGAAAAAAGTGGTTAATTATGCTGCCCTCATCATGTCAAAGGCACTCTCTAACCATACACATGACCTTGTTCAAAAATGTTTTTGCCGAGGTCCCTCAGGAGTCGGCTATAGAAACCACTATGCTCAATTCTGCTTTGAAGTCTATGTCCTCATAGATTTACGGTCATTCTCTGATAAAGTGTTCAAGTTTGGTCTCCAAAATGACCAAATATCAACATTAAGGAATTCCTGAAAATCATTGAAAATCGTAAACTTTAATATTCTCAGAACACGGAACAATGCATGGGTGATCTTTTTTTTTAGTATATTATTGCCTAACGTTAACACTTAAGTAACGTATCTGGGGCTGATCAAAATGCAATGTAATCTGTGATATGCGCTCTTGTGTAACGAGCAGGGACACATTTTAAAGAACGGATTTGTGCTGGCGACATGGCGAAAAGCAAGAATTATGCATCTTTAGCCTTATTGCCTGTTACTTTCTCAGCCGGTTACAACTTCTAGTCCGAATCATTTCATTTCATTTTTCATTTCATTTATTATTTCCACATCATATATACATCAAAATACAAAAAACACATAAAAAACGATATTTACAGAAGATGATATGGGGGATGAGATCGAAAGGCCAAAAGGCCAGAAGTGATCACACCCAAAAAACATTTAACTTACAACAACAAAAATGATTTAAAATTTACATAAACAGAGAAACAAAAATATAGAAAAACGAATTCTCGCTCCAAACCTACTTTACATACAAATACATTATAATGAAATGAGATACGATTTATATTGGCTACGAAAATGCTTTACAGATTTAGCCGTTTTTATATCTAAATTAATAGAGTTCCAAAGAATTGGACCGGTAGTTTGAACAGTTTGATCAGAGAATATTTTCTTATTGTTTGTTTGCGTATAATCATTTGCCTGTCTAGTATCATAATTATGATTGTCCGATTGTTTAGAAAAGAATGTCTGAAACCGTTTCGGTAGTTGATTAGTAGAATACTTAAACATGAAAACCCCCACTTCAAGTTTGTATGTATTATACACGTTAAGAATGTTTAATTTTTAAATAGGGGATCGGAATGACTTCTATAATGACTGTTTGTAATT
>JAMKCH010058840.1:0-10482 GCA_023653785.1 Ophioderma brevispina | reverse complement strand
CTATTGTTGATGGATGAAAATTTTTAAAGGTCATGGCAAGGCATCCAGGGGTCCATTGCACGGTCAAGGAACCGCAAACCCGAGGTTTCAGTTCTAGCCAGGTATCGCAAAACACAAGGTGATAGCAAATCCGCGGATCGCCTAGTAAAATACTATTAAAGAAGAAACACCGTCCAGAAACTCTTAGGTATGTACAGAAATTACCTTCTATGTCCCATACACCCTTTTGACCTCCAATGACCTACTTGACCTTTGACCCAAAACTATCTAAACATTCTCCTATTAAGTGTATAGCCACCAAACTTGCTCAATATATCCACTGGCCAAGACCCCTGGGCTATTTGTCAATTGACCTGTAATGACCCTACATGACCTATGACCCCACAACTACACATTCCCTAAAACAGCCCAATTAATGGATTACTGCATCATTGATGCACTCGTTTTGTTTTGTGTATATTTTAGTTCGAGCTATATTCATTAGGGCAGATTGGCATTTTAAGGGCTCTTCTTGTTTGGAAGATGCTGGGCCGGGGTATGTTATAACCTTTCCAATACATTGACAAATGAAAAATGGATTTCCTGGATTTATTCCTTTTCACTTTTGACCTTGTTTTTCTACATGAAAATGTACGAGATGTCGTTGGTATGATGTATGTTGTCTGTGTGTGTGGGCCTGTCTCACCTTTGACATTTGGTGTTCAATGTCGTGTCCTTTGTAAAAAAAATAATTATAAAATTGACATTTTAACAAATCTATTTCTGAAGTGCTAATTTTTTTTACCAGTCATAAACACAAAATTGTATTAATTTGCCATTTTCTATTAGAAATAATATATAAAATGATTTAAAGGATTTTGTTGTTTGTCTTTGAATGGCATCATATTATACGGCTACTGCATCATGATGCTCTGGTTTTGACAGGTGTTTTGGATGAGGCATGCATGTAAGATATTAATCGAGGTAGTATAACCTTTTCTGATCCAGCTTGACATTAGTAATTTTATTACTGCTCTTTCAGCCCATGCAGATAGCCGATTGTTTTAAAATACTTCTACAAATTTTACAAAATTACCAATGATGAATGCCACGATAATTTTGAACATTGCACCGATCCACCCTTTTTAAACAAAGAACAATTAGTCCCTTGCCCCACTCCACTGGGACAAGACCCTTATCAAAAACATATAAATATACGAGTAAATACGGACAAATATCAGCAGACTCCTTGAATAATTCAGTACAAAGCCCCATCTGGGCCAGGTGATTTGTTTGACTTCAATTTTGCTATATAGCATTAGCAACTTCTTGTGCTGACAAAGTCCTGTTTAAAATATGCACCACACCATTATGTTTCAGCACGATCATCGTAATCAATGGTTTCAAAATCAACCGATACCTTATTCAACATGCCATGAGTGGTATACAATGATGGAACCCTTCATGACCGGTATGATTATGTTTATTCCCTATAATTCCCGAAACAGTTTTTCCAAAATGATTTCGGATCATTACACTTGCGCTCATATTAGATTTCCATGTTTTTTTTGATAATTACGCTTTTTTTACCCTACACAGGGCTTTATATTCAACGTCTACATTGTTTTATAAAATCGAGCTAGTAGGGATGCTAAGACATCAAATGTTCTCATATATGCACGTATTTCGTGTCCATCGAAGACGTGTACGTATACCAAAATTCTTGAGTTTTGTGGCACCTTGGAGCCCGTTTTTTTATGAACTGCGCTCTGGGCTTTTATGGAGAGGAGATCGTAGGGGCTATCCGTAGCGGAAAAAGCCATAGCAACCTCGGGCCACCTTAGGGTAG
The DNA here is from genome assembly GCA_023653785.1 of Ophioderma brevispina. Classification (NCBI taxonomy): domain Eukaryota; kingdom Metazoa; phylum Echinodermata; class Ophiuroidea; order Amphilepidida; family Ophiodermatidae; genus Ophioderma; species Ophioderma brevispina. Next base: position 8,654 of record JAMKCH010058840.1, on the reverse strand, counting down.
TCCCCAGACTAGGTAAGAAATATAACGTTCGTATAAGGGATCCAACCCACTTGCATAGAATGTCGAAGGTCATGAATTTCCCTTGAGTGTGGATGGAGCAAAAAGTTTCACTAATTGTCTCTGAAAATGAATAAAGCCTGCAACTAATTACTCACAATATCCATGTCCTACAATGTAAGGATAACACAGCAAGGTAATTTTAGCAGTATAGAAGTACATTTTGTGGGGTTAAATCTTCATGAGAAATTTCAATTTTGTGTACCTCAGTTTTTGTAATGGCAGAGTGTGGTGACCTCTAATATAGAGCACTTGTTGGGATCTAACCTAGGGGAGCTATTTAAGGTGCTTGTCCGGATCATCTTTGCGGATTAACCGGAATAGTATAAATTTTGGAACAGATTAAAGGCCTAAGTTTTCTCAATGTTGTCCCTGAAATTTCAGCTTTCAAATCCATTTCTTTCTCATGTTATGATAAAAAACTAAACTACCGTTTTAAGTGTTAACCATCATATTAACACAGTAGTAATAGGGCGTTGCCTATGCATTATCGCATCAAAACCGCAAGCATGTTTCCTCCCGGTACTTAATAGTGTGTGTACAGGTGTCAGGCTCTTATATTTATTCAGTAGAGAACACGATAAGACAAAATCGAACAAGCACCTTTAACGTGATGCTGAAGATTCACTTGATGCTCACACTATAAATAGTAAAAACCCTATATGTATGATCGTGGACCCCAATACAGGATCGCCAGTGAAAGGGAGTGGAGAAATATTTCGTTGGTATCAAAATTGTGAATATCTAATTTTATATAGAGCAACTACAAACTTCAGCCTGTGTATTAAGAACATATCAGTGATTGCTAAATCGCAATCTAACAATCATCAAAAATCCAGCTTTGATAGCATTACGTAACAAGTGCAGGGATCCTAACATACCCCTGCAAATGATAAGACCAGAAGCACCCTATACGGACAGAATCGGAGATTTTAGTTCATTACTGTCCGTTCGGACACTTACTACACTACACACGTAATGAATGGAGAATCGTATCTTGAACACTGTCGTTTCTTCTTTTCTGTTTAATTTCTACAGCTGTAAAAGGTTACTTATGAGAATTCTACACCCTTATCCTTCACATTGGTAAGCTATTCCTGGCAAAGTTTCAATTTTTCAAATCACTATAGTGTCTTTAAGAAGCAATAACATCTCCTTTTGTTTTCTTTTTAAAGACATTTCTGTTGCCAATCCAGGTAAGAAACCTTTTGAGATGAGTGTCCAATCTATTATGAAATCAATAAGGACACTGATTATATGTGATGCCTCAAATCTCTAGTTGCAACCTTTAAGTAGCGGACAGTGACAAGGTTAAATAGCTCCCCTTAAGCTTTGGCAAAAAGGTAAAACTATAATTTTAGGCCTTTATGCACTTGTCAATTTTTCATTCCCGGCCTTGGGGGTCCCGGGACTATTGGGGTCTTAGCCGGGAATGTACATTTTGCACTTGTTGACACCCCCCGCCTTTGTCCCGCTAAAGTAGCACATGAAATCCCGGGGAGCCGGGCTTATATTTTTTGTACATCCCCCGCTATGTCCCGCCCCTACTATCCGGGCTTCGGTGTGACATCCCCGTATATTCTTCGTCAGTGGGGGCGTGGGAACGTTTAAAAAACTCTGTACAATCCCGGGTCGGTCCCGGCTATGCGACAACAGGTCTAGCTATATAAAATCATCCTACATTTTGGATCACCGGAGTGCAGACCAAACGAAAGTGCCGAATTTCCACACTCGGGAAGTTTAATGTTTTGAGAACAAACCTTGTTTAGTAGGTTTGTTTAAAAAATCCATGAAAAATGACAATAATTCCTGGCAGTTCCAATAAATACTCAAATAGCTTCACTACCTAAGGTGTTTTATGATTAAATGAATCAGACAAACTTCTAGTATTCCTTGTGATTCATTGATATTAATTTTTTTCAACATTTCCTGTTGATTTTTTGCTTTTTTTCTGGCTATTTTAACGTTGACAATAGCGATACTCGGATTAGTTTGATATCTCAACGGCGACGACGTTGTGTGTGTGCTACTTGTATAGCTTGCGGCTTGCCTTTCATTCACGACATGGAATAGATCGGACTGCACTGGTAATCTATATAAAATGGTGATAATACTACAGATTTGACAGGGCCTACTCCCTGATAGCCTGGTTTTATATGTTGTGACACATGCTTTAAGTCCCCGTTTATGTCGCGGCGGTGCCGGGAAAATTTTTGTACCTCCCGGCTTAAGTCCCAGCTATCACAATGATTGTCCTCCCACGCTGGCAGGGCGGGGACAAGCTAATGTACATTCCCGGCGAAGTCGCCGCTAACATCCCGGCTTGCGGGGCAATACTTTTTGGTACATGCCCGGCTATTTCCCGGCTATACCCCGCTATTCCCGGGACCCCCAGGGCCCGGATTGAAATTGACAAGTGCATTAAGGCCATTCGTGATTGCTATCGAAATTGAAAAATCAAAACCGATTTTGGGCTACCAAGTATACGATCCTAACATTACCTGTGATGATAATACCAAATAACTGTAATAAAGACAAATGGCACAGCGAAGTGGTGATGGCGCCGCCATTGAAAATGCATCTTTTTTCCATAACAGAAATTTGAATTTAGAGTACACATCTATCAAAATCTTTGCGTCTAATAAGCTGATATAAAACTCAGTACTGATAAAATTCACTGAGTATTGTGTACAGAATGATTGACACTTCTGAGCTAGAGAATTCTGCAATGCAAACCTGTGTTGTGAGGCATTGTCTTAGAACAGCGGAGGTCCCCCTGCTGGTAGTTTGCAATATTCGCAACGACGTATGCTCCCAAACGAGCGTTATGACAACGGAATGTGAAAATTGCCAACAGGAAGCGGCATACTGTATCGCTCTGGACGTTCACTTGGCGCGTCTGCTTTCTAACACGTGGACATTGCTCACCATGTTGTAAATCAATGCGGGGGCCACTACTGCGATAGGAGCTGAAGAAAAATTGCTGATGATAGAAGTACCGCAGAGGAGAGTTAGAGAGGACCATTATCCCTGTAGCATTTGGTAACTGGAACATATGTGTTGCAGAACGTTCTGGATAGTTGCCTCGTGATATTACATGTTATTTTTCAGGCAAGGTATATACTCCTGCAGGCATGTTTGTAGAACAGGGGCCTAAAACCCTAGGGTTGCGGGTCCGAAAAACTAAGTGCAAGCGGGACTATTTGAAATAGCAGTAGCGGGATGGTATGGTCCAAATTATGCCATGACCGTACAAGTGAGTATATACACAATGTTTTTGCTGAAAATGATAGATTAGGGTGTGTTAGAATAAGAATCTGGCCGGGTGCCACCTGGGCATCTGTGGCATTTTGAGAAATCTAAGATGGCTGGTCGCCATGAAATGTAATAATTCAACCTATATTATCAAATAGGGAGTTACTAGCTATAATATAGGACCAATGAACAAGTGTAGGGCACTTGTAACATTAAGTCAATATTCAAGTTCAAAAAGGGAAGCCAAAACTAATCAATTTAAAATATGGCCCTATAACAGAAAATACCTGCGATAAAAATTAACCTGAAAACTTAGATATGTTGTAGAGACAATAAATGTATCTGGATACTTGTAAAAGTTGTAACATGACGTCAATCAACTATGGCAGCCAATATGAAATATCTTCAAAAAAAACAATGCACAAAATGTCTTAAATTTACCTTCAAGTATAAATTATTGTGTCCATGAAACAATTAGAAATTGATACGGCAGGTATCCCTGATGAATAAAAATGTGTCAAATTATAATTGAGTGGCAAATGGTTGGGTAAAAAAGTGTAATTCCTATGGTTTTTGAAAACTTTGCACCATATTGTTTTATTCGATGTTGGTGTCATTTAAAACAAATGAATGTATGTTGTACATTGTAAAGGATCACCCGGTACATTTATAATGCCATTGGCCCATTGATTTCGATTTGACAGCTGTAATACTTATAAATTTGTGCAAGTATTTTTTTGATATGTTCACGTTTTTGCTGCCATATTGATTGACGCCAGGTTACAGTTTAAGTATCAGAAATATATTTATTGTGTCTAATAACATAACCATAAGTAGTTCAGTCTAGTTTTATCGCAGGTATTTGCTGTAATAGGGCATAGTTTAAATTAGTGTATTGGCTTCCTTTTGGAATTTGGAAGTATGACTTAATGTTACAAGTGCGATACACTTGTCCATTGATTCATCTAGTATATCTAGTAACTCCATAGTTGATACTAAGGGTTGATATTAATTGTCATTAATGGCGACGCCATCTTGGATTCTCAAATGCCGCAAGGATGCCCAGGTTGGCCCCGCAGATTCTTATTCTACACACCCTAAAAAAAGGTAAAGAAATGAAAAAAATGCATATATACTCAACTGTACGGTCACAGGAAGTTCTGTCTGACTAATGGGACGATTGTTCTTTTGTTGACGGTAAATGGTAACGTGGGAAGAGGCGCAGGCAGTGTGTCAAGGAACGCACTATAATAACAAGATCTTGGCAGTATTTGCACAATTGAATTACGCATTTTTATTTGGAATTGAGCAATAACCCGATTATAGATTTTGATTCATCATATTGTGTATACTATAGCCATTGTCCTGCAATGGCCGTACAGAAATTTTTGGCTCCGCTGTTAAATTACCAATCGGGGATGCTGGTTTAAATATAAAAGTGTGTTCTCTTATGACAAATCTGCACTTTTGATCATTACCATAGTTTGCTAGACAATGACCAACACTACTGTGCAAAAATCTCAAAACTTGTGATCAGCGGGTAACTGTGCACCACTCCTTCTGTTTTCTTGCATATGATAGCAGTAGCTATTATGTTGTAGACGGAGGAGCCAGCTCACTGTTGAAGTTGGGTTTGAAAAGTCTATGTCCCCGGTGGACGAAAGGTATGGCCTCATTGGATGTGGAATCCCAGTCGTGATGGAGAACCAATTGGCAGGCTGGCGATGGCTGTTGAAGCGACCGACTCCTGTGCGAATCCGGTTTAAGGTGACTCATTCCTTGCGTGGAAGATTGCTACCAGGTGGTAGTACTATCATAGTTGGTCTGGTCTTGAAGTTATGTAGCCAGGCAGTATTCCATGTCTGTAAGTTGTTGAACATGTTGAATGGGGAGCTGGAGAGTTTAGCAGCGTGTTGACAAAAAGGTCGACGAGAGCACAGTCTCTGTCTGCCAAGCTGGTGTGATTCTGTGACAGTGTTATGCAGCAGGTGCTCGTTGTCCAGCAGAGCCTTATTAACTAGTTTGTGCGTGTGGTGTTCTCTCCGAAGCACTGCAGGTGCAATGCCTGAAAGCACTGGTAGAAACGTGGAAAGCTGGGCTTGGAAATTAGCTAAATGGTGGAGTTGCTACATTTTGTAATTATTTGTATCTTTGTTTTGTATCCAGGTATCTGACCTCCAAGGAGTGGACGAATTTCTTTGGAGGAAAGAAAGCAGGTCAGTATGTATAGTGTTCATAGTTTTCAGTACAATAAACAACTTATTATCACTCCAAGAAAGTTTTCATATTGGACAAGAAATTTTATATAAATTATACAGAGTGTTCCAAAAAAATCACCCTAAAAGTCCCCCCCCCAATTAATGCAGATTATTTATACATATTCAAAGAGTTTTTATTAGCTTTTCAAAACAGCAAACTCCATTGAATTCAGGTCCCAAATGACTGAGTTGTCCTTTATTTAATGAAATCTGTGTTTTTTTGCTTGTATGATACAGATAGGTCGTCTTTTTAGTACACATCATCAAAACACACGAATAATGACGTGTGTGCAAAACCAAATCTGTCCTATATTTAGCTCTATATATTTGCAAAGGGTCGCTTGTAGGCTTGAGACTACATACCCAGGTCCGTGTAACGAGGGCTTTTTTTAGGGGAGGGCAAATTTTTTAAAATAAGGTGGACCCTTGGGGGGGCAGGGAATTTGACAGACTCTTTTACCGAACTTGTAACCTTTTTTCGGACCAAAATAGCAAAAAACACCATTTTTGTGGCTCGCTCCACTCACACGATTTATTTGGGCTGAGGGGTTTCGGGGACTTTTTGAATGTGGGGGCGTCCCCCCCACCCCCGTACGGGCCTGTTACATACCATACCCATTAGATCCCTTCATTAATTTGGGAAATTCCCAAAAGTTACAAGTATAGAAGCCAGTGGGAACTACAACAAAATGGAAACGTTAGTTGAGGTGGAGGAAAGAAAGATTAAAACAAATTTTACAAATGTCACTGTAACATATTTGTTCTTTGGTAGATAAACATGGTAAATCTGATTTCAAAAGGGCTGCCATTTGACCATTGCAGGTAAGGGCCATGGAACTCCATGCTATACTAAATTAACTTCAAAGTACCTAGTCTTGGTCCCAGTACTGGTGGGTGTCCTGAAGAAAATATTACTGCGAATACTCACCCAATAAGTCGGTAAATTTTGTTCAGGTCGATCTGTGCTCCAATTGGCCTGATCGAAAATTCCATGCAGTTCTTTCACCAAGGTTCAAGGCAGGGCAGGAAGTAAACTACTTTAAAATGCAATACAATAGCATAAAAAACTTGAAAAGGAATTTTCTTGCATTGTTGTTGGCCTGTTTCAGTACAAAGACATATCATCCAAAATCTAGGATTTTGAAATTGATCTAACGGTCGGTCAAATTTTTTTTTTACACGAATATGGAGATGTTATCAACCAAAATCGCGGCGAGAGCAAAGGTATCGAACTTCTCCAGGACTTGTTGGTGTAGTTATTCACAGTATACGTGCCCGTGGGGGACCACCCCTAAGTGCTGGGGAATGAGAACTGCAGAGTAGTACCTACCTACAATGTAGTGGTGTACAGGGAAATTGTCGATGCCATCACATCAGTGGCGTACTGACCGGGGAGCAGGGGGGCAAGTGGCCCCTCTGGCTCGAAAAACTGGACAATTGGGCCAAATGTGAATTTTTATCCACTTTTCGGGAATTTAACCCATTCGGCACAAATTTGGGCAAAATTTAAGTAAATTTCGCATTTTCGCGGATACGCGCGCATGTTGTCAAATTCAGACTTACTTGGAGCAAATCACCGGGCGAGTTACAAATTTTGCCCCCTCTGGTAGGAACGACTTGGAAATTTGCCCCCTCTGGATCGATGCCTCGGTACGCACTGCTCACCTTACTGTTGTATTTCACCAGTTTTGAGGTTTGTGCGAAATTGTTAATTACTTGAGTTTTCAAAATCTGAAGTTGTCTAATTAATTAGTTTATTTTTGTCTTTTGGTTGCCCTGTTAATACAAAATCCTTCTTTAGTGTATAATTCTCTTCACATATACTTACTTAATTTTATATCTAATTTGTTTGTTTTGGATAGTATAATTCTGATGGTATAAGATGAAGATGAGGGCTACAGTCCTTCTGATGAGTTTACACAGCTTATTCCTCATACCAAGCATAGATTTTGGTGACAGATCATTTAACGTAATTATGTCTAGGCTGTGGAACAAGCTCCCTGTTAATATTAGAGAAGTACCTTCCACCAGTATCTTTAATGGCTCCTGAAAACAAACTTATTCCTGATGTTAAATTTTGTTTACTTTGGTTGTTTAGTTTTCTTATTATGCGCCGTAGGTCATGTTTTGTTATAATTTTGGTATTTTAGTATTTGTTTTTAGGCGCTGTGTTTCGGTTTATATGCCATAGAATTCATTGTTAATATTATTAATTATTACTATGCTACCCCTATGGTTAAGGGCAAAATTGGCTTTTTTATTCCACTCAGAATGCTTCTTAGTCCTTAGGGCAAACATTTCATTTGTCCCCCTCACTTATCCTTTGTATTGCGATTTATTCCATTTTGGATAACAAAGGATATGAATATTAATTATGCAAATTTAAAAAAAAAAAAATATGCAATTTTGAGAATTTGTACTACAGCCTGTCTCTAAGAGGATTTTGTTATAGACACATGTCGTACCACTCATAAAATCATTGAAGCTGGCATTTTCACCTTACGTTGTTGTAGAGTATTATTATATTATTTATTGATTTTTAATCATGATGTAATACTTTCAAGCTATTTCCTGCAACTTTCAAATATTTTGACTCTTTCGCGTGAATCAATGATAGTGTCTATATTAAAGAGAAAAATCTCTCCGATGACCATCCCAACAACCCTGCTAACATGAACAGAGAGATTTTTGCATAACACTTTAGAAGGTGAAAAGTTACATTTGCTCAATATCAACTCTTCATTTCGTATTTACTTTGAAGTAATAATGCTTATTTTTTGATATTGTAGTTATCCTGCAAGTCCTTTTTGAGCACCCCTACTGCACCAAGGATGGAATCATATTTGACCTGATGCATATCGTACCATACCTCAAGAAATTCAACACCAACCCATTACGTGGTGAGGTAAGTTATTGGGTTATGCCATTGACACCATATGAGGCAAAGCACGAGAGGGGATTGGGAAGTGTTTCCTCTAAATCTGTGGTCTCTCGTATTCCCCAAAAATTTTTGACTGGATGTGATTCTATACCTTAAAGGGTCCCAGGATGAGATGATAAACCTACTTCCAAATCTTTTATGGG
>JAMKCH010058837.1:0-21012 GCA_023653785.1 Ophioderma brevispina | reverse complement strand
TGGACATAATCTTTGGTGCCATAAGTTACAACTGTTCTGTGGAGTTCCAATGCCATTTAAGGTTTGAGATGTTTTGAGATGTATATTTCCTAAATAAAAAGAAAAAATAATTTTCTTTTAACATACATAGCATCTCTAGAGTCTGTAGAATAATTGTCTTACCAATTTGTAACCGTGCTACAATTTGTTCCCAAAAGAGTTCATGTCAACATGTACACAGGCTGCCAAATTTGGCAGCCCAATGTAGACACAACAAGGGTAAGTTTCACATGAAAATTTCATAATGTGAATTTCATATCTGAATTAATGGTTATCACATGATGCAGAAGACTCTCAAGAATGCCTACAATATAACGTTTATTGCAAATAATGAATATTTAAGCCACTTTGCAGCTGTAAAGTTAGAGCAGAAGCTGTCTGTGTATCTTGGCTTAAATGGCACTATCACTACACACAACTCGTCATGACTAGATAGTCTATGATAACAGCAGCCATAAAAAAGTTAAGACTATCTTGTCATGATCATCAGGACTAGCCATACCAATCAATACTTGCCTGGGAAGTGCAAATGTGTGCAGCTAGGAAATTGAGCGATTTATTCAAATGATGAGTATAACTCCGGTTTGTCATGAGCAAATTATAATTTTTTTTATTAAGACGTTCAAAAACTTCTCTTTTCAATAATTTTATAGTTTTGTGGATTCTTATAGGACTTTTACAAACCACAATAAAAATGAGTAAACTTCTCTTTGAATTAGCCTATACACAGATCACCACCTTCCAAATTTAGCATTTGGGAAATCCATTTATCTCTTGTATGATGTAAAACAGGTACTTACCCTGCAAGGATTCTTTTCTCCAAAAGTTAAATGTACACATAATATAATATTTTAACTCCCCAAAAATAGGATACTACTATGTGAATCAAAAAAAAAATTGTGCAAGGATTGCAAATGACCTTGACCTTGATAAAATAACTGAATCATAGATCTGTTGTTTTAATAAAGCAAATCTAATCCTTCCCAGTATTGAAAAAAAAATGAAATTGAAAACAAATTGACTGAAAAATAAGCCAGATATGACAAATTTTGTAAACACCTCTTTTTCCTCCATTCCAATGGGATTTATACAGTTAAGCTAGATATTACGTTTATGTTCTATATATTATGGGATATAGCATTATGAAAGTAATGAAGTGAGAGTAATTAAGTCGCAATCCTCGATGTAACTGTAATTTATTGTGGAACTGGCATAGTATTAAAATGTTAACACAAAATAATAATACCCAATTAATCTTGATGTGTAAATAAAAATGGTTTTCAACACTACTACTGTAATCCAGGTATAGATACAAGCTATGCCAATAAGGGACTAAACTCTTAGCAATATCCTAATGGGAAGATCTTGTTTTCTTGCTCTGCAACAGGTGAATTGGATTTGTCATATTAGTTGACACATTGGTATAAATAGATTCATTTATTAATCCATCTCAGTTGAAATAATCAAGAAAATGTAACATTAAATTGACAAAATTGATATTGTACATCTCACAAACACAAGTTAATGTGTGTAAATCCCATAGGGGTGTACTTTATTATACAAAATCTGCCATATCTAGCACATTTTTCAGTCGATATCTTTCATTTTTTTCAACACATGAAAGTATATTAGATGTGTTTTATAAAAATTAAAAAAAAATCTGTGATAAGTGATTGCATTAAGCTCAAGATCATTTTCATCCTTGCAAATTTTTTTGATTCATGTAGTATAATACTTTCCCCATTGCCATTCAAAAGATCTGCTCTATTAATAATTAGAATCCAATGCATATATTACAAAATATGCTTGTTGTACTGGAGAAAGGATTTTTTTCTCCTCCCATTTTTCTTTATTTTCACTATTTCAATTGGGGAGGGTGGTTCAAGTCAGGTTGTCCCCAGATGATGGCAGCCAAGAATATAGTAACTCAACCAAACGAATCAAAACAGATTACTTGTCATTTACCAAACACACATCACCAACCAAATGAACCGCTTTTGTGGGGGTCGGACGTAGGTGTTCCTATGGATCTCATATATGACCGCTCCTTCATCTTTTATTCAGTAAAGAAATTGGAGGTGAGTCTTTGCTCCAATGGTTTTTGAAATAAGGGAAATATAGGCTTTATAACATTTAGGGGCATAGATGCAAAAAAAAAGGAATTTTTTTGGCAAGATTTTGTCTTTGCGTGTTTTATTAACCAATGGCGACATTAAATTTGGGATTTCTTGACTGCCATGTTCTGGTTGTCCAGTAGAGGCAAAATATTACAGTAGCATGTATTAGAGCGCATTGAACTTTAGGTCCTATAGATAAACAGTGGTGATCACAAGATTGTAAATTCTCCACACAGTAATACGAGGTGTAAATGACTCCCACAATGGGGAATATAAAAAATAAGAAATAGTAAAAAAAAACCTCAAGAGGGAGAATACTGCTCGGTTCTATGCCTAAGAGGACATGAGAAATTTCCAGAGAAAAATTCGCCCTAATTTTTTTTTCGAACTCGGGTTTTTGCATATTGGAATGCTTACCAATGATTAGATCACACATAAAGTGAATAAGCCGGATACGAAGTCTTTATGTAATGAGATGAATGATTTGTAATTTGTGTTTCATGCACTACAGAATTTCAAAGCATGGTTTCCTATAGGGACGATGAGAATACCAGGCCAGTCAAACAAGGCTTTGCAGGTTTGTCTTTTGTGCTGTTGGCCAATAAACCTTCGAAACGTTCTTGGTAGGATGGTCTAAAATCGATAAAGTTGCAATTTTGAGAGATATTTGTATTCTCAAAAAATTTCTATTACTTTAAAGGGAAAGATGACAGCAGCAATGAACATTTAATTAGTGAGTACCACAAAGAAAAAGCATAAAAAATACGAAAATGAAACCCATACGCATCACTTAACTTCATTATTTAAAACAATTTTTCCACAAGAAATTTATTGGGCCTCTCTATATTATACCCTGACTGCTAGCTTGTGACGGCGAACTCACTAATAAGTCTAAAAATCTATTAAAATCAAATTTTGACGTTATAGACATCAAGAGATATATACGAAGAAATATAGGCAAGCATAGAACTGGTTATAATAAGGTAAATAATTTACCACAGTTAGGTAAAATTTTACCATTTGTATTTTTTACATTTTTTTCAGATTTTCTGTAATATGCAACTTAAGAAGCCATCACATACCTGCTATCTACTCAGATAGCCATCATATACAGCTGCTATCTACTCAAGATAGCCATCACATACTGCGGCTATCTACGCAAGATAGTCATCCAACAATACAACTGCTCTCTACTCAAGATAGTCATCACACACAGCATATCTGCTCAAGATAGTCATCACATAGAGCTGCTATCTACTCCAGATAGTCATCACATAGAGCTCTATCTACTCAAGATAGCCATCACATACGAGCGCTATCTACTCAAGATAGTCGCACTATGAGGCTGCTATCTACTCAAGATATCATCACATAGAGCTGCTATCTACTCAATACCATCACATACAGCTGCATCTACCAAGATATTCATCCATACAGCTGTTATCGACTCAGATAGCCATCAGCATAACAGTTGCTACCTACTCAAGATATCCATCACATACAGCTCTATCTACTCAAGATATCACCTACAGCTGTACTCTCTTCAAGACAGGCCATCACATACAACTACTGTCTCCTCAATAGCATCACAGACAGCCGCTATCTACTCAGATAGTCATCACCTACAGCTGCTATCTACTCAAGATTGCGATCACAAAGATTCTATCTACTCAAGATACCATCACATACTTCTGCTATCTACTCAGGGGAGATCTTCATCACATACAGCGCTATCTACCAAGATAGCCATCACTACTGCTGCTATCTTAAACCCTGCAAGATACCATCACATAAAGCGCTATCTCTCGAGATAGCCAACCACATAAGCTGCTATCTCCTAGCTAGTCCATCTCATACAGCTGCTATCTACTCCATATAGCCATCAAATACAGCTGCTATCTACTCGAGATAATCATCACATACAGCTGCTATCTACTAAAGATACCATCAAATACAGCGCTGCTATCTACGCAGAAACTAGCCATCACATACAGCAACTATCTACTCAAGATAGCCATCATACAGTGCTATCGCCCACGATACCATCACATACAAGCTGCGATCTACTCAAGATAGCCATCAATCACATACAGCTGCTACTATCAAATGGTCACCCATACAGCTGCTAATCTACTCAAGATTTTAGCCCCCATCACAACAGCTCTATCTACCAAGATAGCCCTCCACATACTGCTGTGCTATCTACTGCAGACTAGTCATCACATACAAAACTGCTACTACTCAGATAGTCTCACAGACTTGCTTCTCTCAAGATGCATCACGAAGAGCTGCTATCTACGCAAATAGTCATCACATGAGCTGCTATCTACTCAAGAAGCCATCACATACAACCGCTATCTACTCAAGATAGTCATCACATAGAGCTGCTATCTACTCAAGAGAGTCATCACATAGAGCGGTTAATCTCCTCAAGATAGCCATCAGCATCAGCTGCTACCTACTCAAGATGTCATCATACAGAGCGATCTACTCAAGATATCACTACAGCTGTAAGCTCTTCAGACAGGCCAGCACATACACTAGCTGTCTATCTTCAAGATAGCCATCACATACAGCTGATATCTACTCAAGCTAGCCATCACAAAGCTGCTATCTAACTCAAGATAGCAACCACATACATTGCTATCTACTCTAGATAGTCATCACCTACAGCTGCTATCTACTCTAGATAGTCATCACATACGCTGCTATCTACTCAAGATTGCCATCACATAAGCTGCTATCCCTACTCAAAATAGCCATCACATACAGCTGCTAATTACTCAAATAGTCATCACTACGCTTGCTATCTACTCAAGATATTCATCACATACAGCTGCTTTCTACTCAAGATAGTCATAACATAAAGCTGCTATCCTTCATTCATCAACTTTATTTTACCACGGAGGCCCAGTCCAGCCCTAAGGCTGTTTTTCACTAGGGCCGTGGTTACACAACAATTACAAAAGGTACATACAAGGCATGTGATAACAACAAAATTTAACAGAAAAATCATGTACGAGGCTTAGATGAATGTGCCTTAATTAATTCTTAAATCTACTGAGTTGCTGATTTTTGAAGTTTAACAATCAGAATGTTCCAAATTACTGCACCTCTGTAGGATAGACCCCCCCCCTACGCTTCTTGTACTCCGTTTGGGTTGTGGAATTGTAACATTATACATGCGTTGACGAAGTTATAATTATTGCTAGTAAATGAAAAAATGCAAAAGATTATGGAGGTGCTAGGTCATTCAAAATTTTGTAAACCAAGAGCGAACCAATTGTAACTTTGTCTATGAGAAAGACGTTGCCAACCACCAAGGTGATTAGACTTCAGGACTGGGTTATCCCAGGCGACACCACGATTTATACGTGCTGCCCTGTCTCGTGTATAATCTGAAGACGATTTGCTAATGTAAGGCCGACACATTGCCCCAACAACTTGCAATAGTCTTAAGTTGGCGGTACAATGGCATTATAAGAGTATAAGATAGCATTTGAACAAGGACTTGCATTTTTTAAACATAAACATACCTTTAAGTGATTTTTGCGAACATTTCCAATTTGCCTGATCCATTCATGTTCTCATCAATGATAACTCCCAGATGCTTAAATTAATGCACGCTTGCAGACGGACATTATTAATTGAATAGACAAATCATTAATTTGATCTGTAACCGTGTATAAACGCTGTTCTTGAACCTAGTAACATAAATTATGACTTATCAACATTAAGACTTAATTTGTTACTTTCAAGCCATTTGTTTAAAGTGTGAAATCTTCATTAATACTTTTGAAATATCATCAATTGAGTTGGAAGCATATAATAAGGGTGTCAGCAGCTATCTACTCAAGATAGGCATCACATAGAACTAGTGTTAAGGAAATGCTCTCTTATTGAAATTTTTCCTTGCCTCCAGTTAAATTCCACAATGTACACAATCATAAAAGATTACTAAATTACCTTGTCTGAGATTGGGTAAGGGTCAACGGTTTTTTATAGGCACTATCAGTGATTGTCAAATAGAACATCAGAAAAAAAAAAATCAAATTGATGCATGTATGTAACAAGTGTGAGATCCTAAAATACCCTGGCATAAGGGATAGGCAAGAAGCAAACCAACATAGGACAAATAATCTTAAATTTTGCATTGACGTTCTGTTCGGACACTTACGACAAGACATAAATTGATGAGATTTGTATCTTGGAAAATTGCCGTTTTCTTCCTTTCCTAAGAATTCTACAGTTGGAAAAGTAACTTCGGGAAGGCTATAGACTTATACTGTCAATTTAAGCTATTCCTGCAAATTTCAAATATTTTGACCTCTTCTGATAAATCACTGATAGTGCCCTTTAAAGGTAGCACGATTTGGCTAACCCCAACATCGAAAAAATCATCAACAATTCATATTTTGTTACATTTTTGTTATTGGCATTGATATCGAAACTAACTTTGCAAGTGGTTTGCGTTGAATCGAGTATTAAAAGACAAGGCATTACTATTTTATATCTTACTTCTTGTATTTCTATACGTGCGTATCAAAATTCTACTTGAGATCAAAAAAAGCCTTCCCGTATGATATCACAGATTTCAGCGTGATATTGTTGAAACCATGATCAATAAAGTTTGACACTCAACACAAACAGTATTGATCTGTGTTTATTCTGTACTGAGGTGTTAAACCACAACAGATGTTAGTGTAGATTTTGAGGACGCCGCGCTGCATGTATATTGGGGTGACGGGGATAAAATTCCTCAAACTTCATTTTTTCACTATTTTGGTGGTGTTTCTACATTAAAAACGTAGTTATATGGAATTGTACCGACACTTAGCCCTGATTTGAAGTATAAAATGCAGTTCCACATTTTTTTTCTCTCGCATGACGCTGCTAATCCCTTTAAAGAAAGGTAGAATTCAAATCAATTAAGGCCAAAATAAATTGTCTTAGAAGAAATGTGAAAAGAAAATCTGATCATCTTAAAAAAATGTGGCTACTAAGACCAAAATACTGGTCTTCTAAGACAAAACTGTTTTTGTTTTCTCTTGGCTAACATGAAACTGCAAAGTAACTGTCAAGGTTGGTCTTGGACAAATATAAAAGTGACATAATGTTTGAATTATTTAAGAGGTTTAAAAGTTCAACGGTTAAAGCTATCAGTGATTTGTCAAATCAAAATCAGAAAAAATCAGAATGGTGCGTATGTAACAAGTTGGTGAGATCCTACCTACCCTGCAAATGATAAGCCAGAAAGAAACCTAACATAGACAAAATCTTAAATGTGTGCATTAAACTGTCGTTAAGGACACTTACTACAAGACATAACTGAATGGATTATTTGTATCTGGAAAATTTGATTGCCGTTTTCTCTTCCCTTCCTTTCCTGTGAAATCTAAACAGTTGGAAAAAAGTACTTACGGGAATTTAATAGACTTTCTCTTCATTTTTTAGCTATTCCTCAATTTCAATATTTTGGGGACTCTTCTGATAAATCACTGATATGTCCTTTAAATGGATTGCAGTCGATTTTGGCTAACCCCAAACAGCGAAAAATCTCAAATTCATATTTTTACTTTTTGTTATTGGCAGGATATGCGAAACATAACCTGCAAAAGTGGTTGGCTTGAAATCTGAGTATTAAGACAATGCAGTATTTTATCGATTCTGTAATTCTTACTGGTATCAAAATTTCTGACTTGAGATCAAAAAAGCCTTTGCCGTGAATATCACGATTTTCAGCGTGATATTGTGGCACCATGTCATACATTTTTTTTTTTTTTAAAATTCAAGTTGTAATAATATTCTGTAGTGGTGTAAACCACATCAGCTGTTTAGTGTACGTTTGAGACGCGCCTCGCTTGTATGTCTATTTCGGTGACGGATAAACCAATTTCCCCTTCCTCAAATACTTCATTTTTTCACTATTTTGGTGTTTGTTTCTTCTACTGTAAAGTAGTATATGGAATTGTACAACACACTTATGCCCTGATTTTTAGTTATAACGCATTCCACATTTTTTTTTCTCCTCTCGTCCTTATCGCTGCTAATCCCTTTAAAGAAAGGTTAGAATTTCAAACCATTTGAAGGCCAAACAAATTGTCTTTAGAAGAAATGTTGAAAAAATCTGATCCACTTTAAAAAATGTGCTAAGAAAAAAAAAACCAAAATACATGGTCCTTCTGAGACCAAACTTGTTTTTTTTTCTCTTGGCCTACACATTAAATGAACAAGTAACGGTCAATGTATTGGTCTGGACAATATCAAAAGTGACCTATGTTTGAATACTATTAAAGGGTTAAAGTACTCGTTACAACTTATTCTAACCTGGACTTTATCAGATCCAAGGGTGTTTGCATCAATCCCAAAATGCTTGCAATGTGCCTATACTGTACTGTACTACACACATGTCCGTACTTAAGGATAAAAAAGTGTTCCAAAAGTCACGAACCGCAAGACTCTTCAGGATCATGCCGAAAAATTCCCTCTAAGACTAATGCGTTTGTAGGCCTAGAATGAGCATAAAGTCCGGTTTTTATGTGTTAAGATAGATTTGTGAATACCATGACCCTATTGAGGTGAAATTTCCCTGTGCATGTGGGATTGACCCATACCCCCTCTATTCAGATCTGGTCTTCAGATCGCATATTTTTAATTGTGATCTTGTTTGCTTGCTTTCCCAGGCCGTAGCCAGGGGTGCAATGCACCCCCTCCAAAAATGACAAAGGTCAGCTTTATGATGTGAAGAGTCTTCTGTTATGTCATGTTGAAGGTCCGCTTTGAATGTAAATGTTTTGGCCCGCCGCCGAAAATTGAAAAGTTTGTGCAGTTTATATTGCAATGAAAGCAGCGATTACATCTATTTTATACGCATGGGCTTGGTTTATTGTATGTTTTTATCACACATGGTCCCCCCCCCCCCGTCTCAGAATTTGGAAACGTACCCCTATTTTGACTTCTGTTATATAATTAGTGGAAAAACCTTATAAATAGCTTACTTGCAATTAACTACATGAAATATTGTCTTTCAAAACATGCCTGGATTGCCAAAAGCTGAGCTTTTGTCCTTGGTGAATTTTCCGAATGATCCTGGTGACCTTCCCTATCTGACATGGTAATTAGCTCTATGATTTGGCCATTGTGGGTTTGGGATTATGAATGAACTAACTACAAAATACCTCAATTTACAACAACAATATATTAAGGATTTGTTTTAAGTATATCTTTTGGTTTCTATGTTTAAAAAATGAAACATAGCACTGATATAAAAACCAATTCCTATTTGAGGCTTAATTCCTCTTGTTATCCTCATGAAACCCTTAAAGATGTGGTCATAACAGAATGACTGCAGCGATGAGTTTTAATTACACAAGTTATAATTTTCTTCTTGACCATGGTCATATGAATAATGATCCTGAAAGGTCATCTCTGGTCCTTTTAAAACAAGCTTTTATAATGCTGTGACTTTCACAGACACAAAAATTGACCTTTTAGGAATGGCTGCCAGAGATAAAATTGAGGTAATTTGTGGTCATTGTCCAAAGTTTATGCACCTTTTGTCTACTGAGTGAAGTATTCATTAATGATATTGTCATCTCATTTTTTTGTTGGCAGCAGAAGAGTTGTCTGTATGACCCCTAGTGGATGACCAATCCAAAGAAAGAGCCGGCATGAAATGGTGTGGACTCAGGGTTGACTTTATAGGTTTCTGAGCCGACACCTTCTCCAAATGCAGATGACACCTGCACCCCAGATGTCTTCACTTTAATCACTGATTGTTTACATTCTAGGTTATAAACTCCATGGTTAATGTCTGTCACCTTCTGATGAAATCATATGCCATTGAAGAAATGATGATCGGTGATTATGGTGGAGAAAGTAGCTTAAAACATCAGTGGAAAGAAATGGAATGGAAAAGATGGGGGCCTGAAAGCTCAACTGATTCTTTAACATATAAAGCAGTTAAAATCAATCTGTAGATTGAATCCACAAGATTTGTTATCATCAAGATTTAGACAAGTCAGGCTTATTATCACTGGATGAACATCCAAACCATTTCATTCAAAACTGCCCACGTCAGAAGGATGCTACAGTTTCTCATTTTCTTGTTGTTTATTTTCAAAGAATTTAGACAAGGCCATAATAAAACCAGACAAACCTCTGCTGTTTCATCAGAAACTGCCAACTCTCAGAGCAGGCTACAGTCTTATTTTTTTCTTGTTTTTATTCAACACAGAATTCAGACAGCATAAACCAGACAAAGCTCTAGCCTTTTCATTTGAAACTGTCGCACTCAGAAGCTAAAGTTCTGTTTTTCCCACGTATAAGCGTCACTGGATCTCTCCCAGAAAATTGCCCCACAAAGCAAAAATTTGAAAGCATCGCTATAGATTCCTGTTTTGACTAGGGGGCTCTTTCGAAGCTTCACTAATTGCGTGCTGTCCTGCCTCTGACGCTGTGCCTAGTCCATGCTGGTTTGTAGCAGAATCGAGATTACTAGTAGCTACTAATACAATACAGTATGTCGAGGTGGGAATCTGCAGAAAATGTGTGTACCTGTATATAGTCAATGGTAAATCTTGTATTTTTCAATTTATGACATGCATAAAATTTGTGTACATGTCTTCAATTGTTTCATATCTTCAAGTTACGCCTAATTTAATATTTAATATATGTGGCTATATTCTGAAGATTTCCGCAATGTACCCCTCTAAAATTATACCAGTAAACAATTCTTTTATGGAATTGGCCATACGACAAATACCTAAACCCCCCCCTAAGGCAAAAATAAAAAAGAATTTTGTTAGCAGTAGAACTTTGATGGGGTACATTGGAACTCTTGCCCTATATTCACTAAAGCTTGTCGGAAAAGCTTGAGTCAATTTGTTGCATATATTTAATGTCAATTGATGCTTTGATTTAGGCATTATTGCTCTAGTTGCTATATAGTTCCTTTAAAAACTACTCAACTTTATAAAAAAGGGGAAATTCTTTAGCTAACCCTAAGTGTTATGATTTTTTTTAGTAAAGGGCTTGCACCATGTGGGAATTCTACATTGCATTTTTCAGACCACTTTTTTGCTTGTGGGTGGTGTTGTTCAGCTGTTTGGCACCAAGTTAATTTTTTTTTAATCGTATTAAACTTTTTTTTTTATAAATCGCATGAAAAAAATGTGGTAAATGGAATTTTTTACAACCAATTGATTGTGAAGCTGAGACCAACTTGTTTTTCTTGTGGTTTTATAGAATAGTAAGTAACATTGGTATTCGTGCCACAATAATGTTACGTCTTGTTGTGCAACATCGTAACTGACATTTTTGGTAAAATTGAAGTTTTGTTGCTTGATTTTGTAAATACCGTTATTAAAAAAAACAAGTTTAAGTGCCAGTCTCAATAAAGGGGAACAATTTTTTAAAGAAAATTTTTTGGCTTCAATTGGGAAATTTATTGGCCAAAAAAGGGGGTCATTCAGTTTTCTGCATTTCCCCTATGGTCCTTTTGTGTTGAGTACCCCCTGGATTTTTCAAAACCACCCTCTAGTACTACTTGATGTTTGAAACAAAGTTTGCAATTCCTGAAAAGGTGGTAGTAACACTTTGTATTTGAAATGTTAGTTTTCTATTAAAGAAGAATAATGTAATTTTTTAAGAAAAATATCATTCATTATTAAAACCTTCAAAGATGAAGCAAAGGTCACAATTTACAAACAAATATAAACATTTTGAAAATTTGGAAATTTGGAACCTATGTTTAACTTTTTTTTTGTCTGTTACTTTTGTCTCGTTGGCCCCCTCTTGCAAACAAAACTGTATCAGTTTTCCATCTACATATCTGTACGTTTAGAGCAAACACAACCAACAAAACAATGGCCACTTTCTGTGGAATACATCCAAATCGTAGGTGGACTTGTTATGCAAACTAAAAATGGGATTGTATTAAATTTTTTTTTCAGGTCTTATACTTCTATCCAGGATATTTCAAATACATTGTTAAAATCCAAAAGCCTGACTAATTTTAGAAGTTCTGCGTCCTCAAGTTTGCGATATGTCATCCTGTGATCCATTGCCAGACTTGACCCAGGTTTTTAGGTTACCTTAATATCATGCTGGTTGGAATTTGATGACAATTTAAAGAGGATTATTTCGTTATTTATCACCTTCTTTTTATATTTTATCTTTGACCCCTATATATATGCCTTGAAAAAGCTTTTTCTCAATTTGAGCTGATCCCGATCTTGAGTTTTTGTGTTTATGAGCAATTGCTTGTTCCTCCCACGGTCCCATAGGCTACTGTGTGGCTTTAATTTATTTTCTGTCCGTTTACGACAGAAAATACAAAATTTGGGGAATTTCGTACAGATGTGCCGAATTTCACGTAAGATTGGGCACAATTGATTACTAAGGCTAACGGTTTTCAGATTATATAAAATCTCAACATTTTTAGGTTAGTCGGGGAAGCGGCTGTGGATCACACTACTTTGCAGTTTTCCTGACCAAAATATCAATATTTGGTAAAATTCCTTTAATGGGCATTTGTGCTTCTTTTTGGGTGCTGGCCTTCCGACCTAATGGCAGTGTCAACCCTAGTGTTTTTGTTTTTTACACTAATTTCTGATTTTTGAACCATTTCAAAAATCAATATGTGGTGCTATCGTTACCGACAAAAGTTATCCACTACAGCATCCTGAGCTGTATTTTTGCCATATAAAAACAGTCTATTTGACCATTTAACGCGTCACAAAAACCACATTGGTTTAAAACGGCGGGAATTTAAGCACTTTCACGCCGTCAGCACCAGGCTCTAGCATCGCTCGCGTGGTGAAAATATTTGCTGTGTAATGAAGCGTACGCATGTTTTAATTACGTTTGCTTGAACGCATCTTGGAAAAACGAAAAAATAAATATTGTAAATGTCACAAGTGCTATTTAGACCAGATGAATTTGTCCAATTTCTTCTGATTGTTAGATTGGAGACAAAAGATGTTGATTCAATAGTGTCATAAAGATGTATTTCTCAGTTGCCCAACATACTCAATTTTGATAAGTTCAAGAAAAGTTATTGAGAAAGAGACAGCTTGCAATGGCGTGAAAGTCACTTTTTAAATAAAACGCGGATTTTATCAGTTCAATTTTCGCAAAATTGGCAAATTTCAGACAAGATACTCCAAAAATACCGAAGTAAAGGTAGGTTTAACTTTCTTTTTACGATAGCCAATCTCTTTCCTCTAGGACGGTTTTCTCAATTTTTCATTTTTTCGTTTCTAACTGAAAATATTACCATATATACTAAATTTTTTTGGAAAAGAAAAGTAAAAGTCACACTTTCTTAATTTGTCCTTAATTTTGAAAAGTAAAGCTCTGTTTAACAAATGAAAAACCGTTCCTAGACAAATTTTGTCTTGGTTTCTAAAATAACATAAGAAAATCAGAACCTCAATTGTTTTTGTTATGCTGTCTGAAAATGTTGGGCAAATATGATTTTTTATATTTTTTCTCAAAAAATTGAAAGTTTTACATTAAATCTGATATCACCATCGGGTCATCGTCCATTTTTTTTCAGAAATGATAACTTTTACATACAATAATCATATTTGCAAAGTTCAACGCAAATAGATACTATACTCCCCGAAATTCAGGGTTTTTTAAAAACAACTTGGGTCCTTAAATTGCTGTTGAGTGGTGAGCGTCAAAGCTTAGTGGTGGGTCACTCACTATGAGTTACAATAACCTAATCCACCAAGGACACAGTTCAGTGGGTTGTACTTGTAAATACATTGACATGAACTGTCCATGTGTGATCTGGGTATCATATATCATACCCAGAAAACCAGGGGGTATATTTTCTAAATATATTGGTGAATGAAAACTACTGAACTGTGCCAAGGGAATTGAGCTTTTACTAGCTCATAGTGACTGCTGCCCACCACTCCTCAGTGTAGCTACATCACTATACGGTTCTCATCCCTTGCACGTAGTATAGTCAGTCGTGTGTAGAGGTTTATTCTGTGAGGCTAACTGTAAGTAATACAAAAAATATAACTTCTTGCGAGCTAGGTCAGTATGCAAAGTGTAGTGGATATTGTGGATTATGGATTGAATAGATTGTAGTTCGAACCTCTTTACAAGCTCTCTCAATGTGATCTCCTTTTTTCAAAGTGAAAGTTATGGTAATACATAAATACAGGAAGTGCTAAGCTGTAAACGACAAAATATAGATGTATAGAGTATTAAGGAAATGGAGGTCAAATGTCATCTAAAGGTCAGGTGATTGTTGAAAATGCTCCTTGAAGTGCTTCTTGCACCAAAATTATGGGCATTTACCAAAGCTGCTCAGAATGAGGGATTGGTCATTCACAGTTTTTAGGGATAGGAGGTCAACGGTCATCTAGAGGTCATTTAAGGTCCTTGTTGAAAACAGATCAAATGCACATAACTGACAGGACATAAAGCAATGCTGCTCAAAATGATGGCAAGAAATGGTCATTGGAGGTCATGACCAATGAAAATGCTTTTGCGCAGAAAAGGCATGACTCTTGAAGAGTGGGTCCTATGGAGTATTCATGACATAACCAGATGGGGCAGCTGTGCCCTCCTCTATGTGGGGAATCTTTAACCCCTGAAAAATTAGTGATTTTCTGCACACGTGGCCAATTACGTGGAAAACAACATAGTCCTAATCCTAAACTAACACATTTTACTATATTCTTGCCCCCCCTCCCCAAGATATATTTGCCCCCCCCCCCCATGGGAGTATTCAGAGATTAGGCCAAAGGTCATCTTGGGGTCATTTGATTTAAAGGCATGTTGAAAAACGCTTGCACGAAATTGGTGGGTGTAATTAGCAGATGTTTGTCATAATGATCGCAAATCTGTGCATGTGTTTGTGTGCCATTGTGTGGGTGTGTGTAATGTGTGTTTGTGTGCATGCTTGCATGCTTTGTGTGTGTGTTTGTGTGAATGTGCTTGTGGTTTTGTACTTGTTATAACATTACTTCCACAGACCAACATATATCTTTTCAAACAATGGTCTCTGTTTGGCTTTATGAACGAGGACATGTTTCCTTTGAATTCCTCTGACGTAAGTTATCCACAAATCAGTTGCGGCGCAATGGGGGGCTTTTCCCCCCCCCTAATTTTTTCTCCCCTAACCCCCCCCCAGCCAGCCCCCCCCCCCGTCCGAAGAAAAATTAGTGATTTTTTTGGCCCAATTGGTTAAAAATCTCCAAATATTTGAAGTTTGCCCCCCAGAATTTCACTTTTGCCCACCAAAAATTTCACTTTTTTTTCCCACCCCCCCCCACCCCCTTACTTTGCCCCCCCCCCAGAAAAAGAGGTCTGGCACCACCACTGACAAAAATGTGTGTGTGTGTGTGTGTGTGTTACATATGTGCAGAATATATAAATTCCAACGTAACATTGAAAGTTGGTCCATGCATTAATTACACACAACAATATGATTATATGATCTCAAGCCCTTCCAAGACAAAAATTTTATTCCTGAGTGTTTTTAATTAAATAAAGCATTTGGTGCAGTCTACCAAGTCCTGTCGGTTTGACTTTGTTAGTAGTTTAACAGTATGTTCAATCTAAAATAGGCAATGACCATTACTGTGTCAACTTACTAGTGAATGAATAAACAGTTTTCAGATGCAACACAATAAGCCATTTTGCATTTTTTTGCACAGATCAAATTATAGGACTGGATACACTCAGGAATCACAAGTCGTTTTTTTGTAAGCATTTAGATGGCCTCTCTCCAGACCTAGACAGTACTGAAAGCAGTTTGTTGACTTTGATAAAACCAGGGACCCTCCATTGAAAAACCAGAATCTTGTAATAGCCCCGTCCCCCTAGCACAAAAATAGGCAGTATTGTGGCACTTTTTTCCTAAAGCAATGAAACTTGGTATTCTTGATACATATGAGCCCCGAACAATTTCTGATTCAAGTGCCAAAAATGTAAGCGCCCCCTAGTGGCCTCCAGCGCCCTCTATAGTTTTACCAATTATGGAAAGCTTACTTTCAAGAGCTTAAATGCCATATTCCACTATTTTGTTGACCAATAGGGTCATAGTAAGATTTAAAAATGAATGCATATGCTATAGCGATTGAGTTGGTTACAATCACATGGCTGCCATCTTATATTTCAAAATGCCCACCACCGAAATCTACAACTTGAGCCTAATTTGAGTTAAGAAGGATAAAAAACACTAATTTTAAGGACAATCCACGATTGGTAATGCGGAGGGGGAGGAGTTCGAAAACGCATATATAGGCATTGCAGTTGTAACCGCAAAATCTCGATTTCAAGATGGCATCTGATTTCAAAATGGCCGCTAATGAACTATTATTTCGATTTACCCAATTATGCAATGTACCTCTTGAAGGGTTGTGATTCACTTTCAACCGCCTTTGGCAACAAAGTCCTGTCCTAGATTTTAAGCACTCTTAATTTATCAGTAATTTTTTTTTAGACAAAGTCAATGATTGCTGCCATCTATTTCTAAATGGTCCACCACTGATTAATCCATTTTAGCCTTACTTCACTTATGGAATGTCATATTGACAATGCTAACGAGCCTGTTTCGCAATGGAAAGGGTATAAAGACCACACTCCTTGGTACTTGTTAACCGATCGTTTGTTGGAGAAATTCAGCACTGAATATTATGTGATGTTTTCACTTATTATTTCATTGAGAGCTAACAAATCCATCAGATTGGAAGATATGAGCCATGTGTTTGATATGCAAGTTTACATTTTTATTTGGGACTACCGACGAAGATACACTTTGTTATAATGATTGTTAACTTTGGTCTGATGAGACATTCTTCTAGTTTGAATATCTAGTGCAAAGTGCAACATAATGGGACATGAACATTGCACACAGGTTTGGCATGTCCTACATCACTGCTTTGCTAGTAGTAATTTGGTGGATAACACAAAGGTGGTTTTATGTTAATTTTTTGTGCAATATCCTGACAACCATTTCTGAATAGTAGGAATCTGCATTAGCAATAGCACTTTTTTAATTCATTAAGTAACATCGTGCTAAAAGTTTGGAAGTAGATATTAAATCAGCGGTGAAACGATATGGTCCGCTTTTCATTAAAAACAACATATTTCAAATTTTTGTCAATCGTCAGCCATTTGAATAGCCAAACGCAACTAAATGTGATATAAGATGGATCGATTAGCCCAAATTTAATTTGGTCGCGGCTATAGTTGCCAGAATATTGGGTGAGATGCAGTCGAGCCCAATATTTTAACTCAGCGAGACCCACTTAATATTGGGCGTAAATCTTCCGATTTTTATCATTACAGGGTTTGAATACCGATATTTTCACACCCTTGGACTCCTCAAGAACTTGATATGTACTAAACTGCCATAGGAGACTGTGTTAATTTAAGTGTCGACAACATTTTGGTATGTTTTTGTTATAATATCAGTGAAACATTTACTGGGCTTTACATTTCAGTGGGTCTAATGAGAAACATGATCTTCTTCGATAATACCAAATCTCATTTTTGATGTATTAAAGTGGGGGAAGAGGGTGTCCCATTGGATCACCCCCCTTTAATTTTGCACCTATAATTGAAATAGGAAATAAAAAAGATACTGGATGGATTTTTTTTTGGGTGTCAACTTGAAGCTTTTGCCAATCCCTCAAACCTCCCCTTCCCTACCAATCATGTTGAGTATTGTTTAGGCGCACTGTAACACAATTTCAGGTTTCAACTTTTGTTTCGTACAGTAAGAAAAGTGTGGGGCAACACTTTGTTCAGATGTATCCAATACACAGAATAGCAATGCAGTCCTTTTTAAGAAATGTCCAGAAGATGAGCTTTTGTTTTAAAAAAAAATCAGCATTAAAGTTTCAGCTACCGTTTGCACAATAGCCGTTTGACCTTAGGCTTGGTCTTTTTAGTACAGTGCTTCCAAATACCTAACATTTGTTTTAGGCCAGAAAAGTCAATGAATGTACTGAAATTTGGTGTTGTATGGTATTGGCCCCAAGTTTGGTTTTGGTAGACTTACCCATCTATAATCTGACAAGCAGAACATGCTATATACCAATTTTTTCCTAACCTGTATGCATAGGCTCAATCCTTTTCCAAATTTATCAAAATTTGTAAAATTAAAAAAAGCAAAAAACTAAAAAATTTAAAATTATGCTTATTTGGAGAATTTGGTAAACTTTGCCAAAACACCCATTTATATACCACAATCAACCAAGAACAGGTTGCCATTGATACACTGTACCAAACGGTCTAAATGAGGGCATTTTTGTGAGACTTCCATAGAGTCATCTGTACTAACTAATCCCTTCATTACGCAGGCTTTCCAGTGAGCCTTATTGAAGTCCTGGAATATCTCCTATTGGGGTACTTTTGTGCTGTCATTTTTTATACATCCTAGTCCTACTTGTTCCTATTAATTGGGACTGGAAGCTAGGTGGAACCAACTACATAATGGACACAATCTCTAAGGTGGCAAAAGCTTTAGTGAGCTGGTTCGAAGTAGGTGCTCAAGAGCATGGATGCAAATCAGAATATCTGGACTTTAATGCACTCTAACGTTTTGCCCTCACCAACAGTGCAAAATAAATTGACTCAGGATACTAAGATCCTTAGTAGCTGCTTTGTATAGCATACTAACTAAGCTTCCTACAAGGGGGGTCATTTGGAATTCATACATTAGAAATAGGTTTCGTCAATAGAACCAAGATCAAATTTGTTCAGAGGTAGATATATGGCAAAAATGGTTCATGGCATGCATTTCAGTCGCCATCCTTGATAATTCAAGATTGCTGCTAATTTGGCCCTCCTACATGTCAGCAGTGTTCTTTCTACACTCTTTAGCATTGTCACTGTGGGAGACCGTCTTAGTGTTTTTTCATCCTTCATAAGCGGAGTAATGCTTCATGTGGATAATTAGTGGATATTTAGTGGCAGCCCTTTTGAAATCTAGGGTGGTAGGTATATTGATATCAAATTGACCTACATAAATGGCCAGATATATTGCAGCACTTACTGGACCTTATTCAGTCCAACAATAGATGACAAATGAATCAGTTAACCCTTCAAAAGGTATGCTTCATTTGGCTTAAAGTCCAAATAATAGTTCATTGGCGGCCATTTTGAAATCAACCGCCATCTTGAAAGTCATGCTTACTGCTATCTGTTACTGCTGCACTATCATCAGTGTGCTTTCTGAGTCCTCAGCATTACTAATGTGGGGTTGTCCTCAAATTAGCACTTTTTTATCATTCCTAACTCAAGTTAGGCTTAAATGTGGCTTTCATTGGCGGCCATTTGAAATCTTTATGCAGCCATATGATATTGACGTAAATGATAGTTATATATATGATATGCAGCATTTTAAACCTATTGGACTTTATTTGGTCAAAAATGTTGGAAGTTTATGGCATATAAGCTCTTGAAAGGAATATTAGTAATTGGGTACAACTATAGAGGGCGCTGTTGGCCAATAGGGGGCGCTACATATTTGGCACTCGATCAGAATTTGTTTCAGGGGTTCAATATGTATAGGCATGGGATTTCCCACTTTTAGGAAAAAGGTGCACAATAATTGTGCTTAGGGCCTGGGCTATTAAGGCAATAACAGGTCACTAATGCTCATATGTAAATACTTCTATACATCACTTCTCAATGGGTGGTCATAATTGTATATTTTGTAGAATTGGGGGGAGGGGGGGGGCAAGAGTTCCATGTTACAGTTCCACCAGTAGTGTAACGGTGGTGAATGGTGTACAGGTTGCCTACCCCATGAGAGCTTTAACTGGGAAGAAAAATTTTAACATGAAAAAAGAAAGGCTAGTCCCATCCACGTTTTGCCGCTCCCTAGGGGGAAATTTCACTCTAACCAGGAAAATCTTCCCAAAACCACCTCCAACCATGAAAAACTGCCTCAAAATCAGGAACTTCCCCCTCTGACAAGTGAATCCTGTTACGCCTGGATCCACCATTTTTGGGGGGGGGGGCCCCCCCTGTCAAAAGATCCTGCTCATGACACACGCTACCAAGATTCACATTTTATATATCTCACTGGAATAACCCTACATTTTTGTTTCTGCTTCTCCCCAAGAACTCAAAGGACAAAGGCTGTCACACCAGTAATTCTAACACTTTGGTTCCATTGATAGTCTTGACATAAAAAAATATGGATGAAACTGCTGGCAAACTCCCTTTGACCCATTTGTCCAATAAAAGGACCTCCTGTTGGTTTTTACTGAGGAACCTCTATTTCTCATCCAAAACTCTGGTACTAGGCTTTTGTACATCGACCGGGCTAATCCTTTTCTCTCCAGCGTGAGGACAACCATTATCCTCACTCATTCTTCGCCTTACAACAAAAGTTTATTGGATAAAAATTCCACCGTTTTGGATTTGGATAGGAGCGATCCCATTCAAGAGAGGGCAATAATAGAATATACTATTTACACTAGGGTCCTCATAAGTGAGAATGGGATTTAAGCTGAATCTCATCAAACAGGGTAAAATAAAATTAAGGATTGAATTGGTTAACTATAAATAGTTCTCATACTGGAATGGGATTTTTAGGAACCAGGGTCCTCTTGAGTGAGATAGCGATTAAGGGTCCATGGCCCCATCGCTAATAGCCTCGTCCCCAGAAAGCCCCAGTTTTTTTACCGTAAGTAGTCAACATTTTTGTATCAAAAGCAAGCTATATTTTTCTCATTTACCTCTGTAAAATCGTAGAGCCAAAGGATGTTTGGTTTGGAAGGTTTACTGAGCGAAAATGTTCCCATTTTGGTCGACAATATTAATTTTACGCATATCTATGGGGCTTCAAATCACGTTTTTTGCTCTCGCA